>MDKF010939782.1:0-24347 GCA_026770625.1 Nicotiana glauca
TAAGACTCCATGACATTGTAATTATTTTATTTATTTATATATATATATAAAAACTAGCCCTAGGCACTGCCTAGTAGATTGCCAAAAAAAAAAAACCCTAAACCCCATTACGCGTCCGAGCTCTAGAGAGAGAGGCTCTGGCAATTTTCTTGTCCTAGAGAGAGAAAGCTTGAAATTTAGCTGCCATGGCCAATTTGGCCGGCGGCCACCCCCTTTCTCCGGCTGGTCAGCCTCCTCCTTCGTCCGCTCAGCCCCCTACTATCTCTAACAACAATCCTCAGTCATCTAATAATCCAAACGCTCATCAAAATATGAATTATGCAGCAGCAGTTAAACCAGCGACAACGAATGCCATGCAGAATCGATCTGCTGTTGATCCTATTACGTTTAGGCGAGCAAAAATATTTCAGGGACAGCCTACTGTGTGTTTCACGGAAGCTGAAGTTCAGCGTATGAATATTATTGAAGGTTTACATTATGTATTTGTGTGCAAATTTTCGTATGGGTGGCCTGAGATTAATGAACTACGTAGAATTCTTCCTATTCAATGTGGAATCAAAAGTGAATGCTTGATTGGAGTCTTAAGGGATAGACATATTTTGATTCGATTTACATTGAGGCAGGATTATTTAGATTTTATGTCAAAGGGAGTTTATTATGTTAAGGACAAGTATGGTGAGGAATACTAGTTGAGAACATTGCTGTACGATGCAAAATTTAAGGCGGGAGAGGAAACACCAAGAGTTATGGCTTGGATTTCTTTCCCAAATTTATTGCCTACATATTTCGTTAAAGAGTGTTTATTTTCATTAGCTTCAGCAGTTGGTCAGCCAATGCAATTGGATCAAGCAACTATGAACAAGACACGACCTAGCTGTGCTCGTGTTAAGGTGCTTATTGACCTCTTAGATGATCTCCCAAAAAAGGCACGTATGAACATAGTTGATGAAGCTGCTGGTGAAGTTCAAACTGAATGGGTTAACATAAAGTATGATTATCTTCCAAAATATTGCAAAGAGTGCAAACTTCAAGGACATGACATGTTAGAATGTTGGAGAATTCATCCAGATCTTATGACCAACAGGAATGAGGAAAAACAAGTGGTAACTGAGGCAGCATTGCAAGGAGACAAAGACAAAGGTAAAATAATGCTCCCATTATGATCCTTTCAAGTGGTAAAGTTGTTGGAAATCAACCAGGTCAATGGAAAGAAGTAAAGGACAGAAGAGTGGAAGGAAGGGAGAGAAATTTATAAGTTGCTGCAAAAACAGGTAAGGAAATTATTCCGGTTGAAAACAATAGTCAGCAGGTCCAGATCAATAATAAGTTTGAAATGTTGGAGGTTGAAAATACTGAGGAGAATGCAAATAATCAGGTAGTTGTAGTTGGGGACAAGGCTGATCAAGTGACTAAGAATAATAATGCAAGTTTGAATCATGTGGCACATGTATATAATTCTAAATCAAAAGGGGTTGAAAAAGCATCAGATGGCATTAAAGGGAATTCAGCAGGTGTGGACTCAAGCCCTGCAGCACCTTTTATGAATTCCAGACCCTCTGGTAGTGCCAATGCAAAGAGCTTAAATCAGACAGGTACTCTAATGGGACAAAGTATAAAAGAAGATATGGGGAATGAGCAGCATTTTCATAATGAGTCGACTGCTCAATGGGTGCAAAGAGCCTTCGAAACTAATGTAGTGCATGTCAACACTTCATGCCAAATCATTCCTTCACAGGATACATTGGTGGAGAGGGAATTGGCAAATGATCCAGAAATACCATCCAATGACAACTTTGTGTCTAAAGTGAGTGACAAAGTACAATGGAGTGGAGGGAAATTATGGACTGATCAACGAGAGGAAGATTCAGATGCAGATATGGTACCATTGGGTGCAACAGTTGATGAAGAACCAGTCCAAAAGGAGAAGGAAGATGAGGAACAAAGTGTCAATGGGGATGCTATAGTCCTTGTTGATAACAATGTTGATGAGCAAAGAACAAATTCAAAGAGTGACCAGGAGAAAAGTGAAACACAAGGGGAAGAAATCAAGGTGACAGATGGAATAGGTGTTGAAGTTGTTGATCCTGGTGGAACTAGAGAGGGATCAAATCAGAATACAACTACAGGAGAAACTCAGAAGGAAATGGAAAATGATAAAGCTATTGAGGAACAGAATCAACCATCTGAGATGTCAAAAAATACTACCCCATTGGAGCAGAAACAAGTCCAGATCCTAAAGAGAGGGGAGGAATTCAAAATGTTGAGCAATTTACCACAGCAAGTTGCTATGGACATAGCAGTTGATCAAGAGAATGAAGGTATAGAAGCAGATTATCACAGCACTGGTCATGATATGGATCAGGAATCCACCACTCAGAACTTTCAAAACATAGCAAGGCAAGGAGACCTTTCACCTAGACATATGGAAAAGGTGAAATCTGTAGCAAAAGGGAAGAAGAAGCAACAGAAGGTGAATCCTATAGTACCTGTAGGTAGAGTCCAAACAAGGAGGAATTTATCACTGTCTCAATCCAAACAGTAATGGATGCACTAATCTGGAACATAAGGTCAGTCAATACTCAACAAGCATTTGAAAAGCTAATCAAGATGCACAGGAAGAATCATTATGAGTTTATTGGACTGATGGAACCTATGCAACAAGCAAGAACATTAGAAAGATATAGAAATGGAATTGGTTTTGCACAGGCAATTGCTAATGTCCAAACAAAATCTGGGCATTTATTGATGAGGTTTATGATGTCACAGTAGTGTACAACCTAGTTCACCAGCTAACTCTCAGACTATTTCACACAGAAGCTCATGTGGAATTTGTACTCACTTTGGTTTATGCTAAGTGTGATGCCATAGACAGGATTGAATTATGGGATTCTTTGTACTACATGGCAAATGACATGACAATGCCATGGTTGGTAGGAGGGGACTTTAATGTAATATGGGATGAGGAGGAAAAATTTGGAGGGCTTCCAGTTCACATCAATGAAATAGATGATTTCAGGCATTGCATAAACACATGTAACTTGGTAGACTTAGGGTTCTAGGGCAGTATTTATACATGGTGGAATGGCAGGGCAGAAGAAGATTGCATTTTTAAGAGATTAGACAGATGCTTGGCAAATACAGAATTTCAACAGACCTTTCCAGGGATAGAAGTGCAGCACCTTCCCAAGATAGGCTCAGATCACAGTCCTTTACAGCTTATGTGTGATATAGAATCACCTCCTGTGATGAAGCCATTTCGATTTTTGAATTTTGGACTGAACAAGCAGATTTCAAAGAAGTGGTAAAGAAGAACTGGAAGGCTGACTTTAGTGCCAGTCCATATATACTTTTTAATCATAAACTGAAGAAATTAAAGAAGGCTTTCTCAATATGGAGCAAGGGGACTTTTGGGGACATTTTTCAAAAAATTGCTAGTATGGAAGAAGTGGTTATTGTGCATGAAGCTGAATTTGAAAGAAACCCCACAAGGCTTAACAGACAAAGACTTCAGAAGGTGCAAGCTGAGTTGATCGAGTTTCTAGCACTAGAAGAGAAATACTGGAAGCAGAAGGCAGGGATGTCATGGTTCAAAGATGGGGATAGGAACACTAAATTTTTCCATGCTCAGGTGAGAGGTAGAAGGAAGAAACTGCAGCTGAACAGAATCCAGAACAACCAAGGAGTGTGGATTGAAGAGGAAGACGAAATTGCTACTGAAGCAACTAAATTTTTTGAGGATCAATTTACTGAGAAATCAGTCCCTTCATCATTTCACATTATTGACAATATACCTGTACTGGTAGATATGGGGCAGAATGAAGATCTTATAAGGCAGCCAACTATGGAAGAAGTTAAGACAGCTGTGTTTGGCTTAAATGGAGATAGTGCAGGAGGGCCTGATGGTTTCACAGGTAAATTTTATCAATCAGCATGGGATATTATTGGAGGAGACTTGTTTGATATGGTACGTGCATTTTTTAATGGTCATGATCTACCTAAATGTGTGACTCATACTAATCTAGTCTTGCTCCCAAAGAAGAAAGAGTTATGTACATTCTCTGATCTTAGACCTATTAGCCTCAGCAATTTCTCTAACAAAGTGATATCAAGGGTGATTTATGAGAGGCTGGTAGGATTGCTGCCCAATATAATCTCTGAAGAGCAGTCTGGCTTTGTTAGAGGAAGGAGTATTGTGGAAAACATACTCCTAACTCAAGAGATTGTAACTGACATGAGGTTGAGAACCAAGGCTGCCTAATGTTATTATGAAACTTGACATGACTAAGGCGTATGACAGGTTATCATGGCTTTTCTTAACAAAGGTGCTAAGAAAAATGGGGTTCTCGGAGAGATTCATAGGCATGGTGTTTGGTATAGTTTCGAATAATTGGTACTCAGTCCTAATAAATGGCCAAGCACGTGGTTTTTTCAAATCTTCGAGGGGAGTAAAGCAAGGTGATCCTTTATCTCCTACATTGTTTATATTAGCTGCTGAAGCATTGTCAAGGGGTCTTAATGCTCTACATATGAACCTATACTTCTGTGGATATGGCCTTCCTAAGTGGAGTCCAAAGGTCAATCATCTTGCTTATGCAGATGACACGATCATATTTTCTTCATCAGATGCCACATCCCTCAGGCTTATTATGGAAGTTATTGCAGCATATGAATCAGCATCGGGGCAATTAGTAAACAAGGAAAAGTCAGCAGTGTACCTACATCATCTGACAGATGTAGAAGTAGCTGACAAAGTGGAGAGAGTGACAGGAATAAAGAGACAAGATTTTCCAATTATATACCTGGGGTGTCCTATTTTCTACTCAAGAAGAAAGATGGAGTATTATCAACCAATGATCACCAAAGTTTTGGATAGATTGCAATCGTGGAAAGGCAAGTTGTTATCAATAGGAGGGAGGGCAGTACTCATTGCTAATGTACTGCAAAGCATGCCTTTATATTTGCTCTCAGCTGTTAACCCTCCAGCATATGTTATCAATCGACTGCATAAAATCTTTGCACAATTCTTTTGGAGTAGCTCAGTTACAGGTACCAATAGACATTGGGCATCTTGGACCACCTTATGTATGCCACAGGAGGAAGGGGGGATTGGTTTTAGGTCATTGCACGATGTAGCAAAGGCTTTTTTCTGTAAGCTGTGGTGGAACTACAGAACCAAACCCAGCCTGTGGAGCTCTTTCATGAGTCAAAAGTACTGCAAGAAGCTGAATTCTGTGATAGTGCCATGGAGGGAAGGTTCTCATATATGGAAAAAGATGTTGGAATGTAGAGACTTAATCGAGCATCAGATTATGTGGAATCCAAGAATGGGCTCCTCCTTGTTTTGGTATGATAATTGGACTGGTCTTGGGGCTTTGTATTTTCTGATCCCACAAGAATTTGGAGTTGATGAAACTGTCAACAATGTATGGGATGTGGTAGAAGAGGGAGAGTGGAATGGGGAAAGGCTAATGGAAATATTACCTGAGGAGTTTGCAGAACATATTCTTCAACATATAAAGCCACCTTCAGTCCAAGGTGTTCTGGATGTACCTGTGTGGATGTTGGAACCTCGAGGCTTTTTCAGTGTAAGTTCAGCATGGGATTATTTGAGAAGAAGAGCTGCTCCTACAACAGCTTACAAGATGATATGGGTGAAGGGATTGCCTTTTAAAATAGCTTTCTTTATGTGGAAGGTATGGAAAAATAAGCTGCCATTGGATGATTTTTTCAGAAGATTGGGATACTTAATGGCATCTAAGTGCTGGTGTTGTACAGAATCAAAGGAGGAAACTACACAGCACCTGTTCTTCACCTCATATGCAGCAAACAAAGTGTGGAAGTATTATTTGGGACATGCAGGTATTGCAGCAGAAGGGATCACATTACATCAAGCCATCATAAAATGCTGGACTGCAGAAGTGATTCCAAGGCTGAAACCAATTATGCAGGCCTTGCCATCAGTTATAATTTGGGAATTATGGAAGAGAAGGAACTGCTACAAGTATGGGGAAGCAGTCACCATTAACAGAGTGGTGTATCAGATATCCACCACATTACAGTCACTCATCAAGTTAAGGAAACCAGGAATTCAACATGTACCTCACAGGTGGCCTGACATGATCAAGATGATGGAGCAATATACTCCTAAAATAAAATACACTAAGGTGCTGTGGGAATATCCTGATCGAGGTTGGGTCAAAGTCAACACAGATGGAGCAGCTAGAGGTAATCCAGGTAGGAGCTCAATAGGATTTGTGATAAGAGATGATCAAGGGGATGTTCTGGTTGCCTATGGAAAAGAAATCCCAGAAGGTACAAACACAGTTGCAGAAGCAAGGGCTATTCATGAAGCTTTGAAATTTTGTGTACAGTATGGTTATTTTTTAGTGGAGTTACAAACTGATTCAATGCTTATAAGGAATGTGATAGTAGGGGTATGGAAGCCACCATGGATTCTGGGCACACTTACTGAAGAGATAAGAGAAATGATGCAGAGAGTTAATGTAAGAGTGACCCATATTTTGAGAGAAGGTAATAAACTAGCAGACCACATTGCCAATTATGCACTGGATATGGGTGACATGCAGTGTCATGGTTTTGAAGGGTTGGATGTGCAAGCTAAGAGGATAGTGAATTCTGATAAACTCCAATGTCCATATATAAGGGTGTCTATTTCAAGAAAGTAGGAAAGGAGAGTCAAGGTGGATCAAAGGGGAATGGAGTGAAGGAGCACCATATACAAATCCTTTGGGAGGAGTACATGGTGTTTTTTTTCTTTAACATTTCTTTCTTTTTTGCAGGTGTTATCTCTAGGCCCTATCTTTTAATGAATTTCCTACTGGTGGTATTGGTGCTTTGCACCCAATCCAGTGGAATGAAGTTGAAAGTAGGATTAGGCTTAGAGAACGCAAGGAATAAGCTACAGATCTCATTCTCTGGGATGTACAATTCATGGCATCTTGAGAGGGTGCAAATCAAGACAAACACAAGGAAAGGGGATCAACACGAAGCGTGCAATAGAAACATTCAAATGGACAAGTTCACATATGTACACAAATTGCGGACAGTTCAGATAAACTGGATGAGGCAATTGAGGACAAAAAATTCTCAAAATTCCAAGGAAATCAAAAACAAACATACAGGGAGTCAGGCAATATTGAGGACAGTTTACATAAGAAAAGGAATACCAGATCATGATATTACATTGAATATACGTCTACTCGTGACGAATTTGCAGCTGGTGGTATTAGTACTTAGTACTCAATCCAGTACAAGTGAATCATGGGGGAGTATAACCATAGTAGTTCATCATATACAAATCCTTTGGGAGGTGCACATGGTGGAAATGATTTTTTCTAACAAAGTTTTCTTTTTTGCAGGTATGCTATCTATACTCTATTCTTTAAGGAGGCCCCAGGTGGTGGTATTAGTACTAGTTACTCAACCCATCAGGGAGGAATTAAACATTGAGTATAGCATAGTAGCAGGGATGTTCAATTTTGAAAATAGGATAGGATGTAAATTCTCCTGTAAATCGAGAGTTGCAGGAGTGTTATGGAAAGGCGATCAAATTTTTGACAACACTCAATCACAAGGAAATGCAACAATTCACAAACAAGCACAACAAAGCAAAAAGAGGAGAATTCCTATCCAAGAAGGAACTCAGCTGGAACCAACAGGACCCCAGGACCTGTCTAGTGAAATAGGACAACAACAACAATTCAAAAAACCAAGCGCACAATCATATGGTGTCACTCAGAATCACAACCTGCTGGTAGCAGAATTCCCACATTATATGAGGGAATCCAGCTGGATGATGTACCTGTGGAAGAAAATAACAACACATGAGGAAAGTTACAAAGTAGGTCATATAGGGAGCCAGGCTTACAACACATCAAAAAATGATAATAAAACACAACACAAGAAGAGGAAGAGAAGTTCGATTTTCAGGACAATCAGCAGGGGAAATAAACTAGCAAGTTCAACTGGATCCTCAACATGCAATCCAAGTAAGGCAGACTGGGCATCATAGCGAACAGTACAAGAGTGTGGAAATTCATTTGCAGCAAATAGGACGGAACAGCTTCAGGCATAAATGCAGTTCAATTCCTACATGCAACAGATCTTTTCAGCTATAACGACATATTGGATCAATGGAGAACATGGTGTAGTGAGTTGGTGAGCCAAACATGGAACACAGCAGCAAATCGATGGAGAAGAGGACACAACAGAGCTGGAACACAAATGAACATAGAAGAAAGCACAAGGATAGGCGTTATCACCTATAATAGGAATGGCTATAAACAGTATGCTAAATGGAGTGTAATAACGGAATTAAAGGCTACAAGAAAGGATATATATGGAGCTATAAATGATAACACTTGTCGTCATGCATGGATGCAATTAAGGTGGCTATTTCTGCAATTAAAGGAGACCAAATTATGGTATAACAGTGGCTATTCTTGCAATTCAGATGCAAGGCTAATTTTGGAAACGGTGCTTTGGGCTTTCAGTGGGTCATTTACGTTCTGGGCCTCTAATTGTCTATTAAGGGCTAGTTTTTATTATTATATAATCTTTAGGACGGTTTTTGTGATATCAATTTTGAGTACATTACTCATTTTTGATAATAGGCTTCATGTAATTTTCAAAGTCTACTCGTCACACTTCTTAGCACATTACAATTATTTGTATTTTTATTTTGTTAGATAAATAAAACTAGCCCTAGGCTCTGCCTAGTGGATTGCTAAAAAAAAAAACCCCTAAACAAATATCGAAGCAGAAGCTGGAAATTTGATTCATAATACAGCAACAACATCGAAGCAAATAATTCCAGTTGATGTTACAAACGAAAATGCAGCAGTACCTATATCTATTCGTCAGCAGCAGAAATCTAATACAAATATTTTACATGCTAGTCCAGCAGATGATCGAAAAGCAGTAGTAACATTAGAAGCAGGGCAGCAGCAAATCGTCACAACAACTCCAATTATTTCAGCAGAGGAACGCAAGTTATTGGATGCAATGGTAAATACAAAACATGTGAAGTCGTTAAAAGTTGTTACTGGCAGCACAGGTTGTGAGATTAGGAGCAGGAACAAAGTGAAAAATGTAGAACCATCACACAATGCAACAGTGGATAGAAGGCAGGAAGGAAGCACTACGGTGATGCAAGGTTTTGATCATGACATGCCAAATCCGGTGAATGTGGGCAGAGATACATATGCAGAAGGTGAGGAAGATGATATTCTAAACCAATGCCGAGCAGAGGCAGCAAGGAAAGGTGATTTATCACCTATGCATAGCGGCAAAGGTAAGAAGACTCATACAAGGAAAAATAGTTGGGACGACAAGGTTAGTGATTTTTTAAATGTAAGGCGACCTCCAATGAGAAATGCCAAGCAAAAGCAGGCCATCCCAACTACATCAACAAGGTCCAATCGTTCTAAAAAGAAGTCATGAATTTTGAATATTTTTTGAAGAAGTGGGAGTTTGATGAAAAAGAATTACAAATTGAAGAAACTACAAGTTTGGACAACAAGGGACGGCATTTTAATTATTTCATCATTTTATTCTACCATTATGTTAGTATTCTCATTTGTAATATCATCATAGAGTATGTTATAAACTCTGTGATGATCATTGAATATTTGGTTTTAGCTAGTTCTTTCTTTTTACATGCTTGCTAGTGAGGTTATTTATGCCTCAATAGGATTAGTAAGGTAAGGTTTAGCCCGGTTTGTGTTGCCTTGCTCCTATGCCTCTGGAAATTATCCACAAGGCTATGAGATTATATGCCCTCGTGAGACATTGCCGACAGCTACACCATGAATCCTCTACATGAGGCTGTCATCATAAGGCAGTGTGAGGCGCAGAGGAGTAATTATATAGCCAAGGCATATGGGCAACAATACCGACGCTATTGTCCCCCTTATTTATACTGTTCCTAATTGTTGTATTTTTCTTTTTATTATTAATGAAAATTAGCCCTAGGCGCTTGCCTAGCGGATTGCCAAAAAAAAAAAAACCTGGCGGGTTAAACAAGGCGATCCACTCTCTCCTACTCTATTCATACTAGCTGCTGAAGCTATGTCGAGGGCCCTCAATGATCTGCATAGGAGCAGAAGCTTTCGTGGTTTTGGAATGCCCAAGTGGAGTCCTAAAATAAACCACCTTGCGTATGCAGACGACACCATAATTTTCTCCTCCTCAGATGCCACATCCCTCCAGTTAATTATGAATGTATTGGCATCATATGAAATTGCATCTGGACAGCTGATTAACAAGAGCAAGTCAGCCATTTACTTACATGATTCTGCCAGTGAAGATGTGATTGACAGAGTACAAAGAATTACAGGTTTTCCCAAGCAAGATTTCCCTTTCATTTATCTAGGATGTCCAATCTTCTACCTTAGAAGGAAAATGGAATACTACCAACCGTTGATTAATAAGGTGATGGATAAGCTACAAAATTGGAAAGGAAAGATGTTGTCGATTGGAAGAAGGGTCGTTCTTATAGATAATGTACTTCAAAGTATGTCGATACACATTTTGTCAGCTGTGAATCCACCTTCATATGTGATCAATAGACTACACAAAATTTTTGCTCAATTCTTCTGGTGCAATTCAGTGGGTGTTGCGAGCAGGCACTGGGCATTGTGGAATACCTTATGTTTACCATATGAAGAGGGTGGTGCTGGTTTTAGGTCCTTGCATGATATGTCCACAGCTTTGTTTTGCAAATTGTGGTGGAATTTTAGGACGAAACCTAGCCTATGGAGCTCATTCATGAGCCAGAAATACTGTGAAAAAATCAATCCTATGATAGTTCCGTGGAGAGATGGCTCTCATGTGTGGAGAAAAATGATCGAATGTAGGGAGATCATCGACCATCAGATTCTATGGCAACCAAAGATGGGGTCTGCCTTATTTTGGTTTGATAATTGGACAGGATTAGGGTCATTATATTTTGTTACACCACCAGAGTTTTATTGCGACGAATCAGTGCACAACATTTATGATGGTGTGCGGGATGGACAGTGGGATAAAGAACTACTTAGACAGATCTTACCTGAGGATATTACTACACACATATTGGAAAACATACAGCCACCAATTGTTGATGGAATGCTTGATAAACCAGTATGGATGTTGGACTCTAAAGGGGATTTCACTGTAAAGAGTGCTTGGGATTACTTGAGGAAACGACAAGAATCTGGAAATGCATACAGGAACATTTGGGTTAAAGGTTTGCCGTTCAAAATTAGTTTCTTTATGTGGAAAGTATGGAAAAACAAATTAGCATTGGATGATTTTTATAGAAGACTTGGTTATCTTATGGCATCGAAATGTTGGTGCTGTGTAGAACCAAATGAAGAAACAATGCACCATGTTTTTTATACATCTGCAGCTGCTAGAATAGTTTGGAAATACTTTCTTGGTCATGCTGGAATTTCAATTGAGGGACTCAGCTTTCATCAAGCAATAGTCAGATGTTGGAATGCAGATGTAGTACAGAGATTAAAGCCTGTTATGCAAGCGCTACCATCAATAATAATTTGGGAACTGTGGAAGAGAAGGAATGGGTACAAATATGGTGAGGGAGTAACAGTCAGCAGGGTCATTTATCAGATTTCTACAACTATACAGTCCCTAATCAAATTGAGGAAGCCCAGCTTACAGAATCCTCCACATAAGTGGCCAGATTTATTCAAGAAGATGGAAGATTATACTCCTACATTGCAGTACACAAAGGTGGTATGGGAATTGCCAATCCAGGGGTGGATCAAAGTGAACGCAGATGGAGCATCAAGGGGCAACCCAGGTAGAAGCTCGACTGGATTTGCATTACAAAATGAAGATGGGGATATATTATATGCGTGTGGAAAAGAGATTCATGAGGGAACGAACACAAATGCTGAGGCAAGATCAATATTAGAAGCACTGAAATTTTGTGTAGCAAATGACTATGTCCTAATCGATTTGAACACCGATTCCATGCTGTTACAAAAAGTGATAACTGGAGAATGGAAGCCACCGTGGATTATTTCAGATATTTTAGAGGAGATTAAGGGGATAATGAGTAGGATCAATGTAAAAGTGAAGCACATTTTTAGAGAAGCAAATAGTTTAGCAGATCATATGGCTAACTATGCTTTGGATGTTGGCTTCATAGAGTCCTATTTTTTTGATGAACTGGACGTACAAGGCAGAAGGTTAGTGAACTTAGACAAAATGCAATGCCCACACTTAAGAGTGAAAGTTGCAAGAAGATAGACAAAGAGGAGGAGGAAAGCAAAGGGAAAACATATCATGAGCATACACAGCAGTTCCTGCTGTTCGAACCCATCTGGAGGAGAACAGCAGGAATTTTATCTTTGTATATACTAATTTATTTTTCCTTTTTTACAGGTGACATTACTGCTCCTATGTACTGTTTCCTAATGAAATTCCTATTGGTGGTATTAGTGCAATGCATTCAACCCAATGGAAGGAAATTAGGAATAGGATCATGCATAGGTTTGACGACGAATGCAACACTGTCCAAATCTAAAATGGACTGTGAAATGAACAACAAAAGGATACCTGTTAAGGAAATGGGCAGTATATATAATCAAATTCATCGAATCCATGAGGAGGAGATGATTTTGACAGATATTCACACTAACCTTGTTTTCTTTTTTGCAGGAAATGTTAGTGTACTCGTGCCTTACCTCTTAATACGACTTCAATGGGTGGTATTAGCACCATGTGCTCATTCCCTCGAAGAAGGAAAAGAGGCATGCACAAGCATGAGAGCTGATATTAGGACCCTATTGCAAACCTGGAGGTGCAGTAACTTAATGATCTCACAGCTGCATAGTTCTATACTTTCTGAACAGTCTTTGAGTGCAAATATCTGGACAATGGTTGAGACAATACATGAAAAGGAAGGCTACAACAACATGCTTGAGGATACAATTCTACAGGATACAAGAAAAACAGTGATACAGCAGGTGGTAACACAAAATGGCACCGCGGAAAACCTACTGCCAAGAAGGTCCAGTCACAGGTCATTTGAAAGTATGCATTGCCATTTATTACGACTTCAAAGGGTGGTATTAGCACTAGGTGCTCATTCCCTTGAAGAAGGAAAGATGACAAGCACAATTAGACACAACTGGAAATCTGAAAAATCAAGACTGGACAGTGAAGTTTTCGACCAGCTATGGAATACAACAAGTTCCATACGATGGACAGAGAATGCAGAAATGTGGGTTTCACATACGCACAACAGTAGAGAGAGGCTGCCAAATTGGACTATTGATAATTGTTTACCACAAGGATACAAAGGGAATCAAAGAAAGTATCCACAAGTCTGGATCAAAGTCATGCTTGGGAACAAATACACGCACACTGGACAATTAGATGGAATTTGCAGCTTAAGTTTTATTGAGGCAAGTGACACGCATGGTAATTGGACAGTGAGATTTTGGAAACTACACATGATGCGTGAAAATTGCTGGATGGAATGCAGCTTTTGGGATACCAAATGCAGCTTTGGATTTCGCTGGTTGGTGCTGATCACTGGCAGGATCGAGGAGCTCATTTGGAAAATTCTCAGACGTGCCATTCACCAAGTTACTGGCCAGAGTATACGACGCCACTTAATACGACCTCTATGGGTGGTATTAGCACATTGTGCTCATTCCCTTGAGGAAGGAAAGGTGACGTTGCACGGGCATGATAGAGCTCCTCGACATTGGAGCATACTCACGTGGACTCAACAATTCACGAGCACAAGACACCCCAAATGTTGGACAACGAACTGGAATAGAAAAGTTACTCTATGCATCATTTTTAATGAATTTCTAATTGGTGGTATTAATGCCGTGCATTCATTCCAATGGAAAGGATTTAAAAATATGCAAAGGAATATATTCACGGAACAGTTCTTTGAGATTGAGTTCGGAATCACATGGATGCAACTAGCGTGGATTTCAAAGGCACATTGGGCGTACAGAGATGACTTAAGTCAGATTTTCAAGAGGCACGGCTGCATGCAAATGAAAAATACTAATCCAATAGCGCAAGATATTGAACTTGAGTACAACTACAAGGCTTGCCATTATTTTAATTATAGTATACATTTTGTAATACCAAGTTTGAGTTTTTTGCTTAATCTTGGTAATAGGATAAATGTAACTGTCAAATTTTATTACTTTCATTTTACGAGACCTCCTGACAATGTATTGTATATTTATTTTTATAAATATATATAAAAACTAGCCCTAGGTGCTTGCCTAGTGGATTGCCAAAAAAAAAAAGAAAACCTGGCAGGGGAAAACGAGAGAAGAGAGAGAAGCTCTGGCGATAGAATTGGCGATCACAGGCGACGTAGAGAGAGAAAGCTTCCATGGCTGCTTTGGCCGGCGGCCAGCCATCGGAACCGGCTGGTCAGCCCCCTCCCACTATCGCCCAACCCCCATCAACCTCTAACAACAATCCACAAACTTTAGATTACTCTAAAATTCTGAAACCAGCTACAATAAACAGTACCATACAAGAACGAGCATTATCAGTGGAACCAATTTCTTTTCGTCAACCAAATATTATTTATGGGCACCCAGTTGTGAAGTTTATGGAGGCAGAAGTAGAGAGAATGAATATTATTGAAGAACTTCAATATGCAGTGGTGGCTAAATTTGCATATGGATGGCCAGATATTAACGAAATTCGTCGAATTGTGCCATTGCAATGTGGAATTAAGGGTGAATGTAATATTGGAGTTTTGAGGGAAAGACATATCCTCATACGGATGACTTTGCGTCAGGATTTTATTGATTTTGCATCGAAGGGAGCTCAGTATATTACATATAGGTATGGGCAACAATTTCAGGTTCGACCTCTTATTTACGATGTTAAGTTCAAGGCTGGAGAGGAGACCCCAAAAGCTATGGCGTGGATTTCATTCCCAGGTCTGTTGCCAACGTATTATGTGAAAGAATGTTTATTTTCACTTGCTTCAGCTGTTGGAAGGCCTATTCAGCTTGATTCTGCCACAGTGAACCAAACTCGACCTAGTTGCGTAAGGGTCAAAGTTCTTATTGATTTGTTAGCGAATCACCCAAAGAAGGTAAAAATGGATATTCTAAATGAATCTACTGGAGAAACAAGGGAAGACTGGGTTAATATTAAGTATGATATGTTACCAAAATATTGTAAGGAGTGCAAATTACAGGGCCATGATGTGTTTGAATGTTGGAGGGTGCATCCAGAGTTATATGTTGAAAAGGAGAAGGTGAATCAAGACACAACTGATAAGGGTCAATCAAATGATAATGTTCAGCCTCTAATGATTCTATCTCGTGGTAAAGTGGTTGGAAATCTAAATGATAATGCAAGGGAGCAATGGAAGGAGGTAAGAGACAATTGAGTGAAGAAATCTGGGAATCATTTTGTTACAGGGAAAGAGTTAGTTCCAGTTGAGCAAACTAAATCACAGCAGGAAGTGGTGCCAGTTAATGTTGATAATTCAAGGAGACAAATTGTTCAACTGCCTGTGGATCAACAAGTTCAAATAGCCAACAAATTTGCAGCTCTACAAGGGGAAGATGGGAAAACTAATGAAGAGAATCAGTTGGCAATTGTAGAGGATGGAGAGGAGCAGAGTTCCCCTATTCAGAAGGCATTAAATCCAGTTGCTACAGATGTTAGTTCTAAATCACCAGGGGTAGCATCATCAAAAAAAGGCAATGTTGTTGTTTCTAATGGAAGAGAGAAGTCAACTAATGCAGGGTCAAAGAGACAAATTAATGAGAGTGGGAATGAGGTAGCTGAGGGTGTGTTAAAGGAGTCTACAGCTGCTTGGGTAAATAGAGCATTTGTAGAAAATTCAGTAGCAATTAATCAATCAGGTCAGGATATTCCATCACAGGCAACTGAATTTGAGGCAGCAACTAATGAATTCAATGCTAATGAAAGATTACAACTTAGTGGAAGTAAATTATGGGATGCACAAACTGAAGAAGGATCAGAAGAAGGTGAATTACCTGAGGGTGCCAGTGGTGAGGAAGAGTCATCAGATGAGGAAAAGGAAGAAGAGGAACAAAGTGTAAATGGCAAGGCTACTAAGGAGTCTTGGAAATCAGACCTAAATGGAGAAAAATCTAATGAAGTGATAGTTGATCAAAGAGAAGTCACAGAGATAAACAATCAAAAGTGTGCAATTTCAGGAGATCCAGTTGAAAAAAAAAACATCAGGTCTAGTCCTAATAAAGGGTTCCCACCAGATAAACCTGATTTAGGACCTGGTATCCCTGATGCAGTAGCTGCAGGCACAGAAGGAGTTACATTAAATGCAGAAATTGACAGAATTACAGTAAATATTGATAAGAGCAAGGAGGGTGAGCCAGCCAACCTTGCCATCAATGCAGGATTGATTCAAGAAACAAATGGGGCTGAGCAGAATGCCATAACAAAAAGTTTGATTCCTATTTCAACTGGCATCCAAATTGCAGATCCTACAGACAACAGGAGTGATGCAGATAGGATAGAAGGCAAGGGAAGAGATATGGATGCTGAATCCACTTGCCAAAATTTTAAAAACATTGCAAAATTAGGAGATTTATCACCCAGATACTTGGAAAAAGGTAAATTAGCAGGGAAAAGCAAGAAGAGACAGTCAAAGGAAAATTCTCAAAGTATAGCATCAGGGGTTCAAACGAGAAGGGCCTATCTAAACCTCAGAACTAATGATGAATGCCATTATCTGGAATATAAGATCAGTGAAGTCAATGCAAGCATTTGAGAGACTTATTACAATGCAAAGACAGTATCATTTCAAATTCATAGGTATTATGGAACCAAAGCAGAAGAAGAAGAAACTGGAAAGATATAGGAGGAGAATAGGAATGTTGCAGGCTTTTGCAAATGTTTCAAATAAGATCTGGGTATTTGTGGATGATGATCATGGTGTTGACATTATATATGATCTGGAGCAGCAGCTGACTCTGAAGTTCACAAACCTGGATACACAAATTTCATTTATGGTCACTTTTGTGTATGCAAAATTTGATTCTATAGAGCGTATTGAACTGTGGGATAGTTTGTATAATTTGGCCAGTGATATGTCCTTGCCCTGGCTTGTAGGGGGGATTTTAATGTTATTTGGTATGAGGAGGAGAAATTTGGAGGTTTGCCAGTGTCATTGAATGAAATAAATGACTTCAGGCATTGTTGTAACACTTGTAACCTTAGTGATTTAGGATTCAAAGGGAGTATATACACATGGTGGAATGAAAGGGGGGAAGAGGATTGTATATTCAAAAGGTTGGATAGATGTTTTGGAAATATAGAATTACAGCAGCTGTGGCCTAGTTTAGAGGTTACTCACTTATCCAAAACTGGATCTGATCACAGTCCAATGCTGTTGCAGTATAATCCAGATGCTACACCAATCATGAAGCCTTTCAAATTTTTAAACTTCTGGAGTCAGCATCCAACTTTCAAGGGAGTGGTATCAGAAAACTGGAAGGCAGACTTTGTAGGTGACCCCTTTTATGTATTCAATCATAAATTAAAGAAGTTGAAAAAAGCTTTATCTGTCTGGAGTAAGGAAACATATGGGGACATATTTCAGAAAATTGCTAGTCTTGAGGAGGTGGTATTAGTTCATGAAGCACAGTTTGAGAGGGCACCTACATATCAGAATAGAGAAAGATTGCAGAAAGTTAAGGCAGAACTGACCAGATTTTTAGCATTGGAGGAAGAATTTTGGAAACAAAAATCAGGGATGGCATGGTTTAAAGATGGAGATAGGAATACAAAATTTTTTCATGCTCAAGTCAATGGTAGAAGAAGAAGATTGCAGGTGAAAAGGGTGCAGAACTCTAATGGTGTTTGGTTAGAGGACAGTTCTGAAATGGCAGATGAGGCAGTTACATTTTACAAGGCTCAGTTTCATGAAGAATCAGTTCCAACATCATTTGACATTCTTGAACATATACCAGCTTTGGTTGATAATGTTCAGAACTTGGAACTGATTAAACAGCCAACTATTGAGGAGGTAAAGCAGGCAGTTTTTGGATTAAATGGAGAAAGTACTGGGGGTCCGGATGGCTTCACTGGTTGTTTTTTCCATACTTGTTGGGAAATAATAGCTAATGATATTGTGGATATGGTCAAGGCATTCTTCAATGGCCATGAACTGCCCAGATATGTCACACATACTAACTTAGTTCTGTTGCCAAAGAAGAAAGATGTGGTTTCATACTCAGATATGAGGCCCATTAGCCTGAGCAATTTTGTCAATAAGATCTTCACTCGTGTGGTACATGAAAGGTTAGCAGTTCTCCTTCCAAACATTATTTCAGAAGAACAGGCAGGTTTTGTAAAAGGCAGGAGTATTGTAGAAAATGTTCTGTTAACTCAAGAGATCATCACAGATATTAGAATGAGAACAAAAGCTGGGCCAAATGTAGTGATCAAATTGGATATGGCCAAGGCTTATGATCGATTATCATGGTTATTCTTAACTATGGTGTTGAGGAAAATGGGCTTTGGGGAAAGATTTATTGGTCTGGTGTATGGTATAATTTCAAACAACTGGTACTCTGTTCTACTTAATGGGCAACCTCATGGTTTCTTCAAATCCTCAAGGGGGGTAAAGCAAGGTGATCCTGTATCACCTACATTATTTATATTGGCTGCTGAGGCATTATCAAGGGGTCTGAATTCACTGCATCACAATCTACACTTTTGTAGTTTTGGACTACCCAAGTGGAGTCCAAGGATTAATCATCTTGCATATGCATATGATACAATCATATTCTCTTCTTCTGATGCAACATCACTGAGGTTGATCATGGAAGTCTTAGCAAGATATGAGATGGCTTCTGGACAGCTTATAAACAAGAGCAAGTCTGCTATCTATTTACATAATTCAGCAGGGGATGAGGTAGTGGACAAGGTACAGAGAATAACAGGTATTGCCAAAAATGAATTTCCATTTACTTACCTTGGATACCCCATCTTCTATAATAGGAGGAGGATGGACTACTATCAGGGACTCATTACTAAAGTAATGGACAAGCTACAGGATTCGAAAGGGAAATTGTTGTCTATTGGGGGAAGGGCTGTTCTAATCTCTCATGTGCTTCAGAGCATGCCAATACACTTGTTATCTTCAGTCAATCCTCCAGCATATTTGATTAACAAATTGCACAAAATTTTTGCACAGTTCTTCTAGAGTAACACAGTAGGTGTATCAAATAGGCATTGGGCTTCATGGAGTTCATTATGTTTGCCTTGTGAAGAAGGAGGTGTAGGTTTCAGATCCTTACATGATATGTCCACAGCTTTGTTTTGTAAACTTTGGTGGAATTTTAGAACTAAACCTAGCCTTTGGAGTTCTTTTATGAGTCAAAAATACTGCAAGAAGTTAAATCCTATGATTGTCCCTTGGAGAGATGGTTCTCATATTTGGAGAAAAATGCTGGAGTGTAGAGATATTATTGAGCATCAAATATTGTGGCAGCCTAAGATGGGATCCTCACTTTTCTGGTATGAAAACTGGACAGGCCTGGGATCACTCTATTTTGTTACCCCTCCTGATTTTGTTTGTGATGAATCAATTCAGAACATATATGATGTGGTGTGCAATGGGCAATGGAATGAGGAGAAGATCAGAGAGATTTTACCTGTAGACTTAGCAGAACACATTTTGCAGCAATTGAAGCCTCCAGTTATATATGATGTGATTGATAAACCTTGGTGGATGTTGGAACCTAGAGGTAATTTTACTGTGAAATCAGCTTGGGAATATCTAAGGAGGAGGAATGATCCTAGCAAGGCATACAGTAATATATGGGTTAAAGGTCTTCCTTTCAAAATTTCCTTTTTCATGTGGAAAGTGTGGAGGAATAAGCTGCCTTTAGATGAACTTTTCAAAAGGCTGGGGTACCTTATGGTTTCTAAATGCTGGTGTTGTGCAGAACCACAGGAGGAAGCAATGCAACATCTATTCTTCACATCATATGCAGCTGTTAGAGTGTGGAAATACTTTCTTGGTTATGCAGGCATTACAGTAGAAGGTAGTACATTGCATCAGGCCATTGTAAAATGTTGGACTGCAGATGTTATTCCTAGAATTAAACATATAATATAAGCATTACCCTCTATCATTGTGTGGGAGCTTTGGAAGAGGAGGAACAGTTATAAACATGGTGATGCTGTGACAGTCAATAGGGTTATATATCAGGTGTCCACTACTATGCAATCACTTGTGCAATTTAGAAAGCCAAACCTGCAAAATGTTCCACACAAATGGCCAGACCTGCTGCATATGCTGGAGACTTACCTTCCTAAGTTGAAATATACTAAGGTGATATGGGAATGTCCAAATGCAGGGTGGATAAAGGTAAACACAGATGGGGCATCAAAAGGAAATCCTGGGAGAAGTTCAATAGGGTATGTCCTAAGAAGTGAAGATGGTGATCTAGTATATGGGTGTGGAAAAGTAGTGCAGGATGGAACAAATACTGAAGCTGAAGCTAAAGTTATATTGGAAGCAATGAAGTTCTGTGTTGCAAATGACTATGTCCTTATTGAATTACATACAGATTCTATGATGATGAAACATGTGTTAAATGAGGAATGGGGGGTACCATGGAACATTGCAGGGCAGGTAGAGGAAATCAAAGAATTGATGGGCAGAAGCAATGCAACAGTGGCTCACACACTAAGAGAAGGAAATAGACTAGCTGATCACTTAGCTAATTATGCTTTGGAGTCTGGAAATATTGAAGCACACAATTTCTGGGAACTAGACATACAAGGAAGGAAGATAGTGAATGATGACAAGTCAAAATGCCCATATATCAGAGTAAAAGTTGCAAGAAATTAGAAAGAGAAGGAACAACAAGGGGGAGAGGGAGTATACAGGAAGGTCTAGACTGTCTTATTCAAATCAATGTTGAAGAGAGTATGATCAGTTCATTGGGAGTGCTGAGAATGGGAACAGGAGACAAGATCATCGTCTGTGATCGAATCTTTATGGAGGAGATCACAGAAAACAGATTTTTTACTAACAAAGTTTGTTTTTTTGCAGGTACAAGTCAGGTATCCATATTTCATATACTGGTAAATCATGTATGGGTGGTATTAGCACTATGTGTTCAGCCCCAGGATGAAATATCAGTGATGGATAAGAGCATGGACATAAGGAGAAGTATCAGTAGGCAACACAGCTGGTACTACTGGAACAATTCATTCAACAAGATGTTCAGAAATTACAATATCACAGATGCAATAGAATGCAGAAGCAGTTTGGAATCCACAAATTCAAAGGGTGTAGGGTTAATATACTCAATAAAATGGACTGTACATACAGGGAGTCAGGCAATGAGATGGGCAGCTCGTCATAAGGCTGCAGAGTACCAGATCCAAATCCCTTGGGAGGAGGAAATGAAGGTCAATGTTTTAACTAACTTAGTTTTCTGTTTTGCAGGAGAGCTGTCTGTACCTATGCTTTCCTATATGTTGCAACTTTCAAGGGTGGTATTAGCTATTATAGCTCATTCTCTTAAAGGAACAACAGTAGGATCCAGAAGTATAGACATAAGCTCCAAAGCTGGAGGGGTCAAGGAAATAAACAGTGTAAGGCTAATTGGTGAAAAATACAATCAAGTGGAGGGTAACAACTCATATGTATATGAAGTTCATCAAATAAATGCATACAAGGAACTACAACGATCATTACAAGCAGCTGAATATAGAAAACATAGTCACAGAAAGTGTGGAAACAATATACTACTTATGCTTTACTTTTGGCCCAACCTTCAAGTGGTGGTATTAGTATTTTATACTCAGTCCACTGGAGGCCAAGCTAAGGAAGGCATAGGGATGTATAAGAAGGATACAAAAGCAAGGTGCATAACCCAAGGGTGCAAAGAAAACATAAAAGATCTAAGGGCAAGTATTAGAATGGCCAAATCTACTGTCCAGTTTCGATCACTTTTAATGGAAACAGGCTGGTTATCGATAAGTTTACTGGGTGAAGAGGCTGTGTGCCAAATGTAGCTTCACATTAATATAACACAGGGTTCAAAATAGGTAAAAAGGTCAAGCAAATATATAGAGATCAGGCATGAAATAAGGCCCAAATATACCATGGTACAATAGGAATGGAAGTGGCAACTCTCAAGGGGTCAAGGACTACACATAGCAGGTGACTTAGCGACAAGGTGGGGTTACATACCAGCACAACACTATAGCAGGATGGACTATGAAGAAACTTGCAGAAAGAAATCAAAGCACAACATTGTTGATAACACAGAGGAACCAAACAAGCAGGTACTGAAGAAAAATATCACGGAACAGGTGGTATTTCATGTGAAAAGACTGGATCATTTTCAGAGGATACAACATATCAGGAAAGGAATTGGCACGCACAACAGGAAGATGGTATCACAAATACAAGCAGACAATGTATATTATAGACATCGTATGAGTAGCATAGTTAGCATTATTGTGATATCATTATTGAGTACATTACTCAAAATTGATAATAGGCCTTATGTAGTCTACAAAGTTTATGTTTTTCATTTCATTAGGCCTCCAGACAAATTATTTGTTTTTTGATTCTTTATATAAATAAAATCAGCCCAAGGCACCTAGCCTAGTGGATTTATTAAAAAAAAAAAAAACCTGGCGGGGGATTGCCAAAAAAAAAAAAAAAACCCCTAAACCCCCTGTTCTCTCTCCTAAAACAGGCGATTTTGGCGATCAACTGGAGAAGAAGCGTACGCCATCGCGAGCCCTTCAATGGCATCGCCGGCCGGCGACCAGCCTCCTACACTGACTGGTCAGCCCTCCCAAGCATCCCCCACCACCCCTAACAACACTACAACAATTCCCAAGCCCCTAGATTATTCAAACATTCTGAAGCCAGCAGCGATTAATGCAACAGTACATGGAAACTCGTCAAAAAATGTTTCTGTTGATCCTATACCATTGCATCGAGCAGTTCTGTTATAAGGACAGCCTATGGTAACGTTCACTGAAGCAGAGGTTGATAGAATGAACGTGATCGAAGGCTTACAATATGCAGTAGTTTGCAAATTCTCATATGGGTGGCATGAGCTTAATGAATTACGTCGAATTATGCCGCAACAATGTGGAATTAAAGGAGAGTGTAATATTGGATACCTTCGTGACAGGCATGTGTTAATACGATTGACGTTATGGCAAGATTTTATTGATTTTTCGTCGAAGGGTGTGTATTATGTGAAAGACAAATATGGTCACGAATACCAATTGAGAACTTTGATTTATGATGCTAAATTCAAAGCCGGTGAGGAAACACCTAAGGTAATGGCATGGATTTCGTTTCCGAATTTACTACCAACGTACTTCGTTAAAGAATGTCTATTCTCGTTGGCTTCTGCTATGGGAAAGCCACTTCATCTAGATTTGGCAACGATTAATAAGACAAGGCCTAGCTGTGCAAAAGTTAAGGTTTTAGTTAACCTTCTAGATGATCTTCCTAAGAAGGTACGTATGGATATCGTGAATGAGGCAACAGGGACTGTTAGAACTGAGTGGGTGAATATTAATTATGATTATTTACCAAAGTATTGTAAGGAGTGTAAGTTACAAGGTCATGATATGATGGAATGTTGGAGAATTCATTCGGAACTGGGGGAGTCAAAAGCTACTGATCAACATGTAAGTAAGGGTGCGGGAATGCCTAATGGACAAGGGAATGGAGGTGCAAATCAAACTGGACCTCTGATGATTTTATCCAGTGGAAAAGTTGTCGGCAATTACAATGATAAGGGGAAGGAACAGTGGAAGGAAGTAAAGGATAATCGAGCTAGGAAGTTACAAGCAGTTACTGGACAGGAAATAGTTCCAGTTGATCAAGGAGTAAGTCAGCCAGTTCATGTAGGGAATAAATTTGCACTGTTGGGGGAGAATACAACAAGAGCTAATGAAGATCTGCAGAATCAAGCTCAAACAAATGATCGTTCAAGTGAAGGTCAAAGTGTAATACAGGATGCACAATTAGCAGTCATTGATGAGGTGCAAGAAGTAGTTCAGTTGGACAAGGTATCTCCTGTGAAAGGAGGAAATCAATCCAAAAATCAAAATTCCAATAAGAAGCATACTGGTAGTGGAAAAAATCTGAATGCTTCAGCTTCTAAATTTAATCCTACAGTAGATGGACATCAAGGATATCAAGAAGGGGTGAATAATAAAGAAGCAACAGCTGATTGGGTGCAGAGAACATCTGGAGGGAATGGTGTAGCCACTAATACTTCATGTCGAGACATTCCATCTCAGGATACTAGAGTGGAAGGAGAGTT
>MU745082.1:22533-36775 GCA_026770625.1 Nicotiana glauca
ATTGCAGTCCGGGCGTGTAGCCGGAAAGCCTAAATGTGAAATTCTGTGAAAAATGCTAAAATTTGGTATTAAAATTAATAAGTTTGACTTTGGTCAACATTTTGGGTAAACGGACCCGGACCTGTGATTTGACGGTCCCGAAGGGTCCGTAGAAAAATATGGGACTCAGGCGTATGCCCGGAATTGAATCCCGAGGTCCCAAGCATGAGAAATGAATTTTTGAGTAACAATTATTTTTCTGAAATTATTAAGGAAAATTGATTAGAATGTGTTGGTATCGGGCCCGTATTTTGGTTCCGGTGCTCGGTACAGGTCTTATATGTGATTTAAGATATTTCTGTGAATTTTGGTTGAAATCAGACGTCGTTTGACGTGTTTCAGACTATAAGTTCTAAATTTAAAAGTTTATGAAATTTGAAGAAAAACTATTGATTTTGACGTTTGATTCATTATTTTTAATGTTATCTTAGCGATTTGATCACACGGTTAAGTTCGTAGGATGTTTTTGAGTTAGTGTATATGTTTGGTTAGGAGCCCCGAGGGCTCGGGAGTGCTTCGGAGGTGTTTTGAAGTGATTTCGGCCTTAGAAAAGTTGCAGAAGTTTCAGTTCTGGTGTTCTGATATCCCGTGCTATGCGATTGCATAGGCCTTTCCGTGATCGCATAGGGTTAAATTCCAGGTGCCCTGTTTGTTCAATGTGATCGCATATATTCTCCTGTGATCGCGTAGAGTAGCCACACTTCGTTTAATACGATCACATTACCTTTCCGCGATCGTAATGTATAAAAGCCAAAAATCCGGAATGGAGCCTGTTTTCTTCTACGCGTTCACAATAGACCTTCCGCGATCATAGTGACAAACATTCCTATCCCTATGCGATCTCATGAGCTCCTTCGCGATTGCATAGATTATATTCTGCCCAACTACATTATAATTTCCAGAACAGTAGCTACGGGATTTTTACAAAAAATACACGAACTCCTTTCTTCTCCAAGCACTTAGGCGTCCATTGAAGCTCCTTTTCACCAAGACTTCTTGGGTTAGTAAATCTTAACTCATTTCCTTCATTTTTCATCAAAATCTCTTGAATTCCTAGACCTAAAACATGTAATTTAAGGTGTAAATTGGGGGAAATGGGTAGAGTTGGGGCTTTTTAATTGTTCTTGATTTAGACCTAGTTTTGGGGTCGAATGTGAGAACAAATTATATATTCGGGCTCGTAGGTGAATGGGGGATTTGTTTTTGGTCCGAACCTCGTGTTTCGACCCAGCGGGCCCGGGGGCGATTTTGGAATTTTTTGGAAGAAAGCTTGGAAACCTATAATTAGACATTGAGTTTGATTTCTTTAACATATATTGATATTATGAAGTCATTATTGTATAGATTTGATTGAGTTGGAGTCGAATTCAAGAGGAAAAGCGGTTGTTGTGGATTGATTTGGCCGTGGAAGTCGAGGTAAGTGTTTGGTTTAACCCTAGCTTGAGCGAATATGAGTTGAGTCTTGTTTGCTACTTGCTAATTGATCGAGTACGATGTATAAACATGGTGACGATTATCTATACATTGGTGTCTAGCATGACCGTGAATCCTTATATGCGGATAGTTAGTTGTTGTTATGCCTTCCATGCTTAATTGATGATTTCTATATGTTGTAAAGGCCTTGTGATAGAAATTGTGATCTTGAAACTTCGTGGAGTATTGGCTCGGCTCGAAATACAAATTGTGAAGGTATGTGAGATGAGTAACTTCTTGGAGCTTGGGCTCAAGTGATATTGTGAAATATGAGATGAAAGTGAAACAAAAAAGAAGAGTTAATGATTTATTCCCTTGCCGGGACGTTGTGGTTATTGATGTAGTACCCTTGCCGGGTTTTTATTTGTTTATTTGTGTACCCTTGTCGGGGCTTCCATTCTTGTCATATTATTTCCCTTGCCCTTGTTTGTGATTGTTGATTGGGTGATGAAGAGTGTTAAAGTACGAAGGGTGATGATGTGCATTAAATGATATAGATCGGGTTACGTGCCACAACAATATTAAATGATATGGATCGGGTTGCACACCGCAATAATAATATTTATGGATCGGGTTGCACGCCGCAACAATGATATATATGGATCGGGTTGCACGCCGCAACAGTGTTGTTATATATTGGGATCGGGTTGCGCACCGCAACAATTATTGATACAAGTGTGTTTATTTGGGTATTTGGTTCTTGTCCGCTGTAAATTCCAAGCTGTCCTTGGATTATTATTCTGGATTTACTATTAATATTGTTATCTCCCCCCAGCATGCTCCCCCTCCCATATTGTGTACTTGTCTTGTATTTTCGCTTCCGCTGTATATGTATATAATTGAACAGGTTTATATGGTAGTCCAGTCTAGCCTCGTCACTACTTCGCCGGGGTTAGGCTAGACACTTACCAGCATATGGGGTCGGTTGTGCTGATACAACACTCTGTGCTATTTGCACAGGTCCAGGTTTCGAGCAACAGCAGCAGAAGTATTAGTACGAGAGCAGGCCTTCAGTCCAGTGAGACTCGAGGTAGCCTTGCAGGCGTCCACAGGCCCGGCGTCTCCCTTACTCTCTATTTTTAGTCTGTTGCTTCCTTGTATTCGTGACAAACAGCTTATGTATTCTTTTAGACATTTGTATTTAGTATTTCTTAGCAGTTCGTGAGAATTGTGACACCACTCTTGGGTAGAGGCTTATTACTTATATTGACTATTCCGCATTTTGATTCAGTATCTATAATTAAGACTTCCGCTATTGTCTAAATTTCGTTGTTTTCATATTGTTGCCATAAATTGTTAAAAAGAGGCTATGTTGTAAACGAAAAGTAACTAAATTTGGCTTGCCTAGCTTCCACGAGTAGGCTCCATCACGACTCCCGAGGGTGGGAAATCCGGGTCGTAACAGTATTCATTCTACCTTGCAGTGAATTCAAGAAACTTGTTCAGTCTGGAAATAAAAAGATATTATTGTACTTAGTGCGCTTGATTCCTTTAGAATGTAATTTAAAGTAAATTGTTGATAATCTGCATACATTAAACTTGCTAACAGCAAGCTATTCTCTTTGTTTGCTTTCATCTCTATGGGAAAATTAAATAAAATGTTCTTGGAAAAACAATTACCTAATATTTTCATGTTGTTGTTCTCATGTTCACTTAATTGATCTTCACTATGTATTTTCTTTGTAACATGAATGCTTAGACAACTAGTTAATGTTGCAGAAACGAGCAAAAGCAAAAAAAATATACTCTACAAGGGGAAAAAGTCAATAAAAATTGTGCAAAGCTATATTAAAAATGTAGTTAGTGTCTTTTTCCAGTTTTCATCAAATTCTTATGATGGTAGAAAAAACATAAAATTTAATAAAAAGTTATTATCTTCTTTAATAGTCAGTTCGAAAAAATAGTAAAATGGTTTTTTACAAGTTTTATTTTGTATAATGACACAAGGACAAAAAAATTCCGGGGAGTAGAGATTGATCAAATAGGCAAGAGTGAGGGTTTCTCCAGCTTTGGGAGCACAATACCCGAAGGCAAGTCATCATATGCCGCATTGATGGGCTTACCTAGACCAAGTAGATTTGGTAGTGATGGCAAAATTCAAAGATAATAGGATCAATTTTTTGGCTTATTCTTAAAGTAAAAGGGTATTGTAAGTGTGCATGAACCCTGATTGGCTAATGGTGACCCTTTCCACTTCATTGGGGGCCGAGATTTCAATATTTTTCCAGTTACAACCTTCTTTCACAACATGAATACTAGCAGGGCAAATGGAAGACGAATATCTGCTAACGAGCCAATTTCTTTTATTTTGGGGGTTGATAGGTTCTTTTGTACTTGAGATCAGTTTCAAAATTTAACTGAGATGGGATGATTGTGTTGGTGGTAGGAGGACCGACATCGGCTTTTATGATTTTGTTCTTCTTACAAGAGCCACCGCTGATGTGAAGGCCAGAGTTTCTGGGGACAGAAGAAGTCATGGTGGCAGAAAATTTGAGTAAGAAAATTTTTACTGACAAAAAGGGGTTTGCAAAAATGCTCTAAGGAAATTCGAAGAAGAAGAGCTTGCAAAAGTGAAAGATAGAAATGATGAGTAGCGGAGAAGTTTATAGGTGGCAGAACTCGTGGTCATCATTACCTTGAAAATTGGCGAATATATTTGCCAAATCATGAGATAACACATGTTCGATTCATTAAATGCAAGAAGACATACGTCCTTTCAAGTGTCAGAAACCGTTCAGAAACTTTTCCGCCAAGAAAAAAAATCTTATCTATTTTCCGGTAGCGTAAAGTTTTGTCACCAAATAGTATGGGGACTATGTGTATTAGGCAAAATTGATGAATTATAAGTGGATGCTCGACGAGTTGACACGTAAAAATAAAGACAAGTAAGATATGAGTCAGCAAATAGTTGGCACCGGTTACGAACATGTGACTGATACTGAATAAGTTCGTTAAAACTGAGGGCAAAAATTTGAAAGGAAGATATCGTTTGGAAAAGAAAAACTCAATGAGCAGCCGTTATAAAGAATTTTTGCATCAGTTCTCAATTGTTATGCAACTATCAAGGTGCGTTTTATTCATATAAAAAAAGAGCTTGATTTGGTGATTCATGTCTTCTTGAATTGAGGTACAAATAGGAGAATTTGTATCTGTTGTTGTCACGACCCAATTCCCAAACCCGGTCGTGATGGCGCCTCTCGTGAAAACAAGGCCAGCCAGAACAACGCAACACCTCCTTTAAAGCATTTAATTAACATTACTAGTTCTAACACATGCGTAATATAGCAAAGAGTGCGGTAATAGCAATAATAGCGAGGGAAAACCATCCCGACACAACCCAAACCGGGGTGTCACAAGTCATGAGATACTACAGAATTTCTATAACTCTACAAAACAGAATGTATGATACAAAAGTCTGGAATAACTGAAATAACATAAAATAGGGGAGTCAAGGGGTTGCAGACGTCAATAACTACCTCGAAGCTCCGATCTCGCTGCCTGATCTGGGAAGGATGTCAGTGCTCAGGTGCGGACTCTACTAATCCTGAATCTGCACGCATGGTGCAGGGAGTAATGTGAGTACTCCGACCCAGTGAGTAAGAATAATAAATAATAACCGAAGATAAAAAATCACATAACTGCACAAAGTAATTCTATATCAGGCAGTAAAATAGTATAACAGTACAGAATCAAGTGAAATATCCTTTTTAAATAAATTAGGTAAAACAACAAGTAAATACAACAACAACAATAACAATAACAACAACCACCCAGTATAATCCCACTTAGTGGGGTCTGGGGAGGGTAGTGTGTACGCAGACCTTACCCCTACCTTAAGGTAGAGAGGTTGTTTTCAAATAGACCCCCGGCATCCTTCCCTCCAAGAACTTCTCACCTTGCTCTTGGGGAGACTCGAACTCACAACCTCTTGGTTGGAAGTGGGGGTTGCTTATCATCATAGCAACCCCTCTTGTCTAAAAACAACAAGTAAATAGTGAGTAGAAATCTGCCCTTCGGGCCCAGCATCAATCGCTCAGAACAGTATCAGCCCCTCGGGCTCAGCATCAGTCACTCAGAACAGTATCAGCCCTTCGTGCTCAGTATCATATCACATGGGTACCCGCGCTCACTGGGGGTGTACAGACTCTGGGAGGGGCCTTCTCGAGTGTGATGTGAGAAGGTTTTCAAGCCTTATTTTATATGCCACGAGGCCTGAAAGCCTCCTCACATCACGCTCAAGGCCGGAAAGCCTCACTCAGTCTAGAGTAAAATAATAGTTCTCAGCCCATAAAATAATAGTTCTCAGCCCATAAAACAGTGAAATATCAATAAAATCTCAAAATTCAATTAAAACGGCTGAGTTTGCAAAACAGTATAATCATTAGGACTGAGTTCAAATAACGTGTCAAAATAGTAAGGAACTAGTGATAACAATCCCCGAAGGATTCAAATAATCGGCATTAAGCCCAAAACGTGTCAATAAGCCCAAATCACGATGATAATCAAATCAACTTAGTCAAATACGCGGTAAAATATCAAACGGGACGGACCAAGTCACGATCCCCAGTAGTAAACAACCCCACGCTCGCCATTAAGCGCGTATTTCACCTCAATATAGCACTACGTTATGCAAATTCGGGGTTTCAAACCCTCAGGATATCATTTACTATCATTACTCACCTCAAGCAGACCAAAATCCTAGCTCGCTATGCCATTGCCTCGCAAATCGACCTCCTCGCGCATCGAATCTGATCAAAATCACAACGAATACGTCACAATAGGCTAAGGGAACATAACCCAATCAAAAAGACTCGGAAAATATCGAAAATCACAAAATTTTCAAAACCCGAGCCTCGGTCCCACTTCTCGAAAATTCAAAAAATTAACATCACCGGATTCCTTATCTCTCCACGAGTCTATACATATCAAAATTACCAAAATCGGAGTCCATTTGACCCCTCAAATTCCACTTTGAAATACCAAATTTCCAAGCCCTAGCTTTACCCTCTTTTGATGAATTTCCACAAATTTCCATATTAATTCTACTATTAAATCATGTATTAAGGTCAAGGAACTCACCTCCAATTACACCTAGTCGAAATCCCCTTCAATTCTCGTCCAATAGCTCTCAAGGTCGATCAAAAATGGTGGAAATGAACTTAAGCTCGCGGAACAAAATGAGCTTTAAAACCCCTTCTCTGAACAGTCGTTTCCGCATCTGCGATTGCTTTACCGCACATGCGACTTCCGCTTCTGCGGTTGCACCTCCACTTCTGCGGATATTCAATAGGCCAAGGACCGCTTTTGCGGTAAACATCTCGCTCCTGCGGTCTCCGCACCTGCGCACCACTTTCCGCTTCTGCGGAATACCACTCATAAATGCGGAAAACCGCTTCTGCGGTCAATAACCGCATCCGCGAAAACCACACCTGCGGAAACCCCTCGCTTCTGCGGAAATTCTCCAATCAACCCACGCTCGCACCTGTGCCCCATGACTTCGCATCTGCGGACCGCATCTGCGGACCCTTTTTCGCAGATGCGGAAATACCAGATACCAGCAGACTTCAGTTTTTCACCAAGTCCAAAAATATGGCCATCCGAAATCACCCCGAGGCCCCCGGGACGTCAACCAAAAGTGCCAAACCATACTAAAACATCATTCAAATTTACTCTAATCATCAAAACACCACAAACAACACCAAAACCATCAAATTACATCGGGTTCAAGCCTAAGTTCTTCTAAAACTTCCGAATTACGTATTTGATCAAAAACCCGACCAAAACACCTCTGAATGATCTGAAATTTTGCACACACATCCAAAATCACCTAACGAAACTACAGCAACCTTTGGAATCTCATTCCAACCCTCGGATCAAAATCTCACCTATCAACTGGAATTCGCCAATATCTGGTTGACTTTTCCAAAACAAGCCTTCCTTTAAGAGACTAAGTGTCTCATTTTCATCTAAAACCAATCCAAATCGACTCATTCACCCAAGACTCCTATAATGAAATATAAGGAAGCAGAAAATGGGAGAAACGGAACGGTAACTCACGTGACGACGGACCGGGTCGTCACAGTTGTAAGACACGAAACATATGTATGCAAAAAAGATAAAATTAGCTTTTATTCTCTTAACAATATTCCTTTTGTTTTGCTCTTCATATTGCTATTATTATTGCTTTCGGAGAAGCTGATCCTACAACCAGGCTCTATTCTAGTCAAGTTTGTTTAATCAATTTACTTTTGTTCTTTGTTATTTTATATAATTGGAACAAATTAATTCACGTGTCTATAAATCACGTTATAAATTTAACCATATTATTTTACGGATAAATATATTTTAAATTTTATCTTAATAAAATAATTCACGTCACAAAAATATGATAGTGCATTTAAGAGTTTAAGTTTAAACTTCTTCTTAAGTAGGAGTATTACTGTGATTAGAGAGGTACCCGTTGTTTTATTTTGTATTACATGATATTCTTTTTTAGTTTGTTTCGGAAATTTTATGTTTGATCATAATTTAAATTGAACTTTTTATTTTATTTTAATAAAATAATTTATGTCACAAAATGTGATAGTATATTTAAGAAGTGAAATTCAAAGTTCTTTTTAAATAGGAGTATTAGTTTTAGATTAAGGATCTATTTGAAAAGCCATGTGTAGTTTACCTGGTAACGTAATTGCTAGGGTAGAAATTATACACGGATAATAATTACACACTTTAGTAATTGCACAATATAGTAATTATAATGATATATTTGTTTGTCACAAAGTAGTTATAATATAATTTTGATGAATATAAAATATTTACTTATTATATACTTCTAATATCCTACTTTAAATAATATACTTAAATTATATTTCGAATTTTGCCTCTTTCTAACTATTTTTTCAGGAAAAAAAATAAAAAAAGATTATAAATAACAGAAAGAAAAGACAGAATGCTCGATGAAAGTCTGCTATGGCAAGCACAAGAATTGAAATGGCAAATAAAAGCGTATAATTGAAGTTTCGACGTATCCAAGCTCCTATCTTGAACACATCCAAGCTCATATTTTCAGACGTGTCCAAGCTCATATCCTCAGAAGTGTCTAAACTCTTAGTCTTGTACACGTCTAATCATTTAATGCCTACAAGGCTTTTCTATAAATGGAATGTAAATTTGGCATAGGAAGAAGAGAGGAAGCAAGTACTACTTTTATCTAAACTTTGGTCTTAACTTCTTTCTTTAACTATTTCATTTTTTTCTTATAAGTTTTTGGATTTTCTAAGAGTATTGGTAATATTCTAGAACTCCTTATTATTGTGAGATATAAATACTCCATAATGAAGTAATCTCGCTTGTTAGAATAATTGATGAAACTTGATAAATATTTTTATAATATTATTTCAGTTTTAATATATCCTTGGCTTGAAATTTTCTTTTTATAATTCATACTGTGCTGAAATAATGGTTTCTAATTGATCATTATTATGATACTATATATTTTCTTTAAGTTATTCTTATATTTATTTTGTAATTCTCGCGGAGCAAACTTAATATATAATAACCAATGAATAAAATAGTAGAGTGGGAATAATTTTTTGTAAAACTCTTATTTCAAATCTGTAATCTTGTTTGTCTCAGTTTTATTTCTTAGGAAGGAATTGTTGTAGGCAAGATTACTAATTTTTAGTAAAAATATTCTCACAAAATTTTTACTATCTTTTAGTACAATTCAAGCAAGAAATTATTTCGGTTTGAACGTCACTAGATTTAACTTAATTAATTACATAACCTCACGGAGTGCTATTAATTAACTTTTTCTTAGTGAGCAAATTAATTGCATCAGCAATAAGCAATTATTCTTTAGAGAAATATTGTAACGACCCGACCGGTCTTTTGAGCTTTTGCACTTTGATCGCCAGTTCTCAGGCATAACTTGCCCGGTGTTATGTATTATGACGAATGTAGATCGTTGGTTTTGGTTTTCAGGAAAATTTGGGATGAATTTGAAAGAACAGTTTCAGTTAAAAGTTTTGAATTTGAAAGGTTTGACTGATAGTTGAATTATTTGTATATGAGCTTGGATCGGAGTTTTTATGATTTGGTTAGCTTCTTTATATGATTTGTGACTTAGGAGTGTGATCAGAAGTAATTTTGGAGGTCAGGTGTAGAATTAGGCTTGAATTGGCGATGTTAGTATTTTGGCGAATTCCAGTTGATAGGTGAGATTTTGATCCAAGGTTCGAAATGGAATTCAGAGAGTTGTTGTAGCTTCATTAGGTGATTTGGGATGTGTATGCAAAATTTTAGGTCATTTGGAGGTGTTTTGGTCGGGTTTTTGATCAAATACGTATTTCAGAAGTTTTATAAGAACTTAGGCTTGAATCCGATATAATTTGATGATTTTGATGTTGTTTGTGGTGTTTTCATGATTGGAGCAAGTTTGAATGATGTTTTAGGATGGGTTGGCACTTTTGGTTGAGGTCTCGGGGGCCTCAGGGTGATTTCGGATGGCCATCGGGATGAATTTTGGACTTGTTGCATTTCTAAAGTTGCTAGTTTCTGGTATTTCCGCATCTGCGGAGAAAGGGGCCGCAGATGCGGTTCCGTAGATGCGGTAAAGGGGGTGCATGTGCGAGTTTCCTTTAAGAGTTGCTTTTCCGCAGATGCGAGCTTGGAGCCGCATCTGCGATGTCGCAGATGCACCGTGTGGACCACAGAAGCGGATAAGGGCCATTGGGAGTTTCGTAGAAGCGGGAAGGAGTCCGCAGATGCGATGTCCGCAGGAACGGATTTACACCTCAAAAGAGGACCTATGCGCAATAGTATATTTTTGCAGAAGCGGTAACCGCATATGCGGTACAATGATCGCAGATGCGAAAATGGCTAGACAGAAAAGGTTTTAAAGGTTCATTTTTGTTCCGCGAGCTAAGGTATTTTTCCACCATTTTGAGCAACCTTGAGAGATTTTGGACGGAAATTGAAAAGGGTCTCGACTAGGATTGATTGGAAGTGAGATTTATGATCTTAAAACACGATTATTATGTGAAATTAACCTTGAAATTTATGAAAATTAAGCCTAAAATTGAAGAAGTAGGGCTTGACTTTTTGGTATGTCAAATTGGGATTTGTGGGGTCATTTGAGCTTGGATTTGAGAGTTATTGGTATGTATGAACTCGTGAAAGATACGGAATCTATTAATGTGAAAATTTTTAGATTTGAGAAGTGGGCTCGGGGCTCAGGTTTTGCTAATTTTGAGATTTTTAATATTTTTCGATTGTTTTCGATTGGGTATTGTTCCATTGGCATGTTATGATGCATTCGTTGTGGTTTTGATTAGATTCGACGCGCGTGGAGGCCGATTTGAGAGGCAAAGGCATCGCGAGCTAGGGATTTCACCGGTTCGAGGTGAGTAATGATTGTAAATAATATCCTGAGGGTTTGAAACCCCGGATTTGCACAACATAGTGTTATGTTAAGGTGAAACACGCGCTTAATGGCGAGCGCGGGGTTATTTACTACTGGGGATTGTGACTTGGTCCTTTTCGATTGATATTTTTACCGCGTATTTAACTGAGATGTGTTTGTTATCAACATGATTTGGGCTTCTTGCCATATTTGGGACTTTATGCCGACTACTTGAGTCCTTCGTGGATTTTTATCACTCTTTCCTTACTATTTGGTGTACGACTTGAACTCAGTCCTGTTGATTATATTGTTTTACAAACTCAACCACTTTAAATGATATTTCCACTGTTGTAGGGGCTTATGATGTTTCTGGACTGAGTGAGACCGAGGGCCTGAGGTACATTTTTATGCCACGAGATGGCTGGAGTGATGTGAGGAGGCTTTCAGGCCTCGTGAGTGATGTGAGGAGGCTTTCAGGCCTCGTGAGTAATGTGAGGAGGCTTTCAGGCCTCGTAAGTAATGTGAGGAGGCTTTCAGGCCTCGTGAGTGATGTGAGGGGGCTTTCAGGCCTCGTGTGTGATGTGAGAAGGCTTTCAGGCCTTATGTTGATATAGCGCTTGGGTCGTAAGGGGCCCCTCCGGAGTCTGCACACCCACAGTGAGCGCGAGTACCCATATGATCTGAGAGTGAGCCTGAGGGGTTGGTACTATTCTGAGTGACTGATACTGAGCCCGAGGGGCTGATACTGTTCTGAGCGATTGATATTGAGCCCGAGGGGCTGATACTGTTCTGAGCGATTGATATTGAGCCCGAGGGGCTGGTACTGTTTTGAGATATTGCTCGAGGGGCGAACTTTTATGTGCTCATCTTACATATTTACTTGCCTTTTTACCTGTTATACTGTGGTATTTGTGCCCGAGGGGCGGATTTTATGTGCTTATCGATACTAAATGTTTTGAAATCATTTCGTAACTGTTGAAAAGATCATCTTCAAAAGATATTTAAACTGAGCCAAGATATTTCCAAAGATTTCACAATTTCACTATTTTCTCAAAGGATTGTACCCTACTTCTATACAACATGATAGTTTGCTTTACGTGATTTCTTACTGCTCAGTTGTTATTTACCTTTATTACTCACTGAGTTGGAGTACTCACTTTACTCCCTGCACCTTGTGTGCAGATGCAGGTATCTATTCACACGAAAATAGGTTTGCCCGATCAGAGGCAGAGTTACAAGAGTTAAGGAGGTGACTGTCAGCGTTTGCAGCACCATGCTTCTCTTTTTGTTCACTAATCCGATTTTGTATATTTTTGACCTTGTAGTGGATTCACATTCAGATAGTTGCTAGTGACTTGTGACACCCCGATTAGGGCTGTGTTGGATTATATTCCCGCTATTTAATATTATTAATCATATTTAAGATATTTATTTATGTTTAACTATTTTTGAAAAGATGAGTTGGGTTAGTTGGCTGGCCTCGTCTTCACGAGAAGCACCATCATGACCAGTGTGGGGTTTTGGTCATGACAAGTTGGTATCAGAGCCTAGGTTACTAGGTCTCATGAGTCATGAGCAGGTTTAGTAAAGTATCGCGGATCGGTACGGAGAAGTCTGTATTTATCCTCGAGAGGCTGCAGAACCTTTAGGAAAACTTCACATTCTTGAATTCTTATCGTGCGTCCTTGATTCAGCTTGAAAAGAAACTCTTGAAATTCCTTCCACGCGTTGTATGCACGTATGAGCGCTCAGTATCATATGTGCTTTGATGGCTTGTGATTCCCCGATCAAGGGGCGAGACGTGATCTCTGTGAGTTTGATGTTAGGCCAGTCTGGAGGACTTGAGGCCACATCTTTGCCTATGGCTTGAGCACTGAGGTGCTGATTATGTGAGTAAGTGTTTTGAGCTTATATGTTCGGCGGTGTCCCTATTAGTGGATGTGACGGTTGAATGTCCATGTGATGAGTATGTTAGTACGTCGGGATGTATTTATGTAACTTGGAAGTGACGCGGAAGGCCTGCGGAATGATAAATAAACTACTAAGTGTATGATTGCCATTGTGATTAGATGTGTAGCTCCGAGTTATGGGCGTGCGAAGAGTCTTCTCGTGTATCCTAGTTGGGGTGAAGTAAATTTCATGTTGCGGTATGAGTTCAGACTCAGGAAGACTAAGTGGCTATGTAATGTGTATGACGGTGGAAGGTACACGGAAATATTATATTGAGGCAAAGCATATGGGTTATCTCCTGCGGAGTGTTCTGAAGTGGTGTGACCCTTATGTGTATGTTAGAAGATCTCATGTTTACTTGAAAGGTACGTGTCGAAATTTGAAAATTCGGATTGCTTAAGAGAGTGGGCTTAACTGTGCGGGGATGAATGCGAGATTTGCAGAAGATTTTCAACACTGGATGATCTGTGTTTTCACAAACTTATAAATGATTTGAGTTTAATCTCACTATTGTATTGTGGAATCAATAGAGTAAAACGTGTTATGAGTTATTGAGTGTATCTTGATCCATGGCTTCGAGCCAAGTGGGGGAATCTGTTGTGAGCAGTTGATTGCACAGTTAGGTGTTATGTTGTTTCCAGTTTGGGGCGTGCGAGTGAATTAGCTATGGCTAGAGTAAAGAAAAAGTTTGACAAAGGTCATATTATGCTTCATAGAGTATGAGAATCACGTAATGTCTAGAGTTGTTGTTGGTAACGAATGCTCGGTGCATAGAGCGAGAATTTTCTTGGTTGTATTGGGACAAGGTTTTCATTTTGCGGTATCGGAGTGCCAATGAGGCCACGAATGCTCGGTCGCATCAGTATTACCCAGGCCACTATCTGCTTCAACATTTTTAGCTTTAGTCAATACATCCCCAAGAGGATTCACATGCTCCCCGGTCACCAGGCATCATCCCCACAAAGTGTGCATCATGACGTGCCGATAAAGGGTTCTGCGCGATATTCTGGGTGTCACTGTCTTGGATCTCAATCAGGTTTTCCTGGATCTTGTGCTTCTGGCTCACCACAAACCAACCACCTCAATTTTCTCAACAATTCAAAACAAAACTTGTTAGCATGGACTCAGTCGGTCCTTATTATTATCAAAACCTTGCACTCTTTTTTGTGGACTCAGTCAGTCCTTATTATTAATAATATTTTTTTGTGGACATCAGTCAGTCCTTATTATTATCAAAACTTTTCACTTTTGTTTTTTTTTCTTTTTTTTTTTCGATTTTTTTTCATTTTTTTCATTTTTCATTTTTTGTTGTGGTCGAATCTTATGGAGATTGCCTACGTATCATGACCCCGCATGAATCAGACCTTGCGTAGTTCG
>MU745082.1:39372-69706 GCA_026770625.1 Nicotiana glauca
GAGAAGGTGTTAGGCATTCCCGAGTTCCGTGGTTCTAGCACGGTCGCTCAAATATCATATTTGGCTTAATTATCTGATTTTTATAACATGCCTTAACTTATGTACAAATTTTATCTTTTAACCGCTTTTAATATTATTATTATTATTTTAACAAAGAATTGCAACGTCGTGAAAATGTATTTCGGACCGCACCGCACCAGTACGCCTGTGGCCTTTAACACATTTCGACTTCGTTGAGATTTGGATTTGGGTCACATAAATGTGCACCCGAGTTTAAGAAAACAAATTATTAAAGGCGCGCCTAAAGCGACTAGCGTATCGTTATTTTGAGAAGGCCGTGAATTTAGCTAACCGGCCTGTCCCGATATCTAAGCATTTAAAATAGACAACCTACTGAGGGCCCCGCAATTTGCGTGTTATTTAGCGAGGCTCGTCTCATTTATTATTTAAAGGCTAATAAACCGCTTTTATTATTTGTTATTTTAAAAGAGAATTGCGACGTCATGAAAATGTACTTCGAACCACACCGTACCAGTACGCCTGTGGCCTTTAACACATTTTGACTTCGTTGAGATTTGTATTTGGGTCACATAAATGTGCACCCGAGTTTAGGGAGATAACATTATTAAATACGCGCCTAAAGCTACTAACGCATTATTATTTTGGGGAGGCCGTGAAATTCACTAAACGGCTCATCCCGAAATCTAAGTATTTTTAATATATATATTTATGAGGGCCCCGCAATTTGTGCGTTTTATTTGGCGAGGCTCGTCTCATTTTTATTAAAGGCAAGCCTAAAGTAAACTACGATTCTCTACTTTTATTTTCTCTAAAAAAGGAATCCTAATTTATTTAATAAGATTATCCATAGTCGTTATAATCGGGTTACATGAAATGCACCCCCGAATTTTTAGGTATCATAACCATATCACGGAAACCGTACCCATAATCACAATAATATATAAAACATGATTTATTTAGCAAGTATTACCAATTTTCTATTTACTCAATGAGCAGTACTTCACCTTTTAGAATACTAATCACGTTAATCTTAAAAAATCATGGACATTTCATAAATAACACTGATACTTAAAGATCAAGAAAGAAAATGCAATATGATGAACTTCAAACAATTTCAAAATATAACAAAGCATAAACAGATTACATTGTCCTCGTTCAAATAAAACGAAGCTTACATCATTCGATGGAGGAAATACCTGGTCGTAGTAAAATGAATCAACAGTCACGAATTAGAACACGAACGACACGACCACAGACCTTCCCGGACAGAACTCGAACCAGACCGGAGCCACGAACAAACGACTCGGCGCGGAACCTCGACGAACAGCAGCGACGAAGAAGAGGCAGCGCTGGACGTGAAGGAGACGTCAATGGCGGACTGGTTTTGGCTGGACTGTTGGTTGACGACGGGAATGGGGGTTGACGATCAGGCGGCGTTAATGGAGGTTGGCGTCGTGGACTGGTTGACGACGACGGAAATGGACTGTTGTGCGAGGTCGTGGCTGGAGGTTGCTGGTTCGTTTCTGGGTGGTTTGCTGGCTGTTGACGCCGACGTTGGTTGGAGATGGGTGGCGGACTGGACCGGTAGTTTGGTTCAAGGGTTTTTGTGTTGTTCTCCCGAAGAAGACGATGAACAGTCCTCTTTTCTCTATATTTTTATTTCTTCTTTGTATCGTGCATCTGTGTGTATATTTTGTCTATTGTCTATCTCCCTCTCTGTGAGTATAGTCACCCTCCCTTTTGTATTGCATCCCTGTATATCTTTGTGTATTGTCTTGCTCTTTCTCTCTTTGTTTTTCAAATGAAGACCACCCTAACAGTGATCTCCGTCCCCCTCCTATTCCCTCACGTTCTCTTCTTCACGTTCTATCCTCCCCCACCATGTCTTTTGTGTGTATAGTATATATGTGTATTGTATTATTTCGTTGGCCAAAATCTGCCTCCTACTTTAGCATGCGTCCGAGTCCTTTTGTCCGTTGGAGAATATTGGCCCATGCCCACGTGAGAGACCAAGAGGAATGGGTCTCCACGTGGGGTTCAAGAGTTATGGGTTTCATCTCGTGCTCTGTCCGTGTCCCCCACGTATGCGGGACTCGGATTATTATGGGCTAGGTCCGAAAATTAAGTCTGAAACCGGGTGGTTTGAACCCGAATATTATTCTATGCCCGGAACCGAGAATAAGGACACGAAGTTATTTAATTAATCATACGCAAGCAAAATAGCTATAAAATAAGACAAAACTATTTTTATATTTTTTCAAGATTTAAAATAACTACAAAATATTAATAAAACTATTTTTTTTGCAATTTTCGTTTTTATATAAAAATAAAAATATAGAGTGTTATTTTTTGTATTTTCTCAAGTTTAAAATGATTTCAAGATACTAATAAAATTATTTTTGTAATTTTCGTTTTTATATAAAGATAAAAATATAAAGTACTATTTTTTATATTTTTCAAGTTTATGATGACTACAAAATATTAACGACACTATTTTTTATAATTTTCGAAATTATATAAGGATTACAAATAAGGTGATATTTTTGTATTTTTCAAGTTTATGAAAATACATAAACTAAAATTTATATATCATTTTTTGTAATTTTTATTTTTCTAACAAAAATAAAGTAAAATAGTCAAAACTAGCTAAAATAGCTATATTAGGCCTAAACTAAATATTTTACGCTAAACTTGTAAAAATTCTCGGGGAGGGTCAAAAATCACATGTTTACAATGCTCACGGGTTTTGATGGCTTGCTTAGCTTGGTCTAGTTAGAAGGATTCAGTCCTGGCAATTTAATTTGTGTAAACAGAATTTGGAGAGTTCTTGTTGATTTCTACCGTGGTTGGAGAGGTGCATTTCTACGAATATAAGAGGCATGTGATGTGTAATGATTTTTCTTTTAGATGGGATCAATGGAAGTTCTTGGCTAGTTGAGTGCGTAGATGTTTGTGGCTCGAAGGGGAGATAAAAGTTTTCCTGTTATCCTTGGGTGGTATGGCATATGCGGCACGTTGTGGAGGATCGAGATTACGTGTATGAGGTTTCAGTTCAGTTCTGAAAGGAAGTTCATAAAACTCTTACGCAGCGGATAGTCTCAGATGATTAAGGAAACGGTATTGTTATTTGGAAATGATTTGGTGAGAGTATAGGTTTCAGAAAAAAAAGCAATATGATTAAGTTGATGGCACTTCAGTAGTATTGCGACACTTTCAGGTTGGATCGACTGCCGATATTCGAGTTGTTTGTATGGCACATGGGAATTTTAGAATATCTTTCGTGGAATGACTGGGTACTTGATGTGTGATATGTATTCGGACGACGGAATCTAGGATCATATGGTGATTTGTGTGCTACATGGAATTGGAGACTGGAAGTTCTCATATCCAGGCTATGTTGTAATTCTAGATCGTGTGTATCAGCACTGTTTAGTGACTGCCGAGATTTAGAGGTCCGAGTGGATCTTTCTTTGCTTGGTGTGTTAGATTTTGGATATGATATTGGGGTGTAAACTGGATGTTTCCGTGTTGTGTTATTCTGGACTATTGCGATAAGATGGCGCGGTTGGCTATGTCGGGAAATGCCACAGAATGAGTGGTGATGTTCGACGAATTGTGGGAATTTCATATTTCAAAGACCCAGTGGACGACTGGGAAGGAATTGTCTTTCTTATTTTGGGCTCTTGTGATGAGTGTCAGTGCTAAGGTCCCTCATATTTATTCAGTTCCGGTGGTAGGGGACTCTACGGATGTGTTTCTTGCGGCTGGGCATGTCGCCGGGCAAGGTTGTTGATTTCGGTATTGATTTGGTGCCTTGCATCGTACCGTATGGCACCGGCAGAGTTATAAAGGTGGAAGGAGCAGCTTCAGGTTTCCTTGATAAGGAGTTCGTTGGCAGGCCAACGTGGGTGAGTGTTCTATCTTAAGTCGGCTCGATTGGCTCCGAATGGCATTATTGAGGGAGGTATTGATCCGACTGTTGTTGAAATTATCAGAGATCTGGGGAGATATATGAGTTACCATTCTATGTTGCGAGATATTATGATTTGCTGGTAATAGGCACATATGGTGCGGTTCAATTGGGGTCTCTTAGAAGAATTCAAGCGGGAAGAGTAATTGAGCGTTGCTTAGTGAACAGCGTATCGGTTATGTCTTATCGAGTTGCGTGGCGTATGTTACTTGTTTCACCGTGGGCGTAATGATTTGCTTTGGCTTCAGACCTCAAATTGTGCGTGATCGTTGATTTTGATCATAGTGACTTGAGGTGTTTCATGTGTAGCAGTGTTTGGATAGGATCGCGCATTATAGCGAGGCTACGTGGAGACATGAACTTTCGAGGTAGATTCATGTGTTCTATTTCTATGATGTGAGACAGTGTCTCAGCCTTGTGTTGTGATGGTACTGATGAGTTTGAGGTACAACTCTTTAGTTTGGGGTCATTTTCATGATTTGAGTATATTTAGACCGTTTCTTATTGGTGCGTAAATTATGCAAGTTGTGGCTTAGGCATGTATTGATGTGTCTTGTCACTAGAGAGGTGTGTTGGGTTCGAGGTGACCGTTGGGGTCATTCATGAATATGAACATATTTTATTTCAGCTTGTTGGGAGGATAATATCGAGGTTCGACTCAGAAATCTATTGTGGTATTAGCCAAAGGGGAAGTGACTTCATGAATGGTTGACCTGAGAGATGGTTACGGTTTATTGCATGTTTCATTTATCATTAGCAATATATAGAAGTGTGGAATAAGACCTTAGTTGATAAGAGGGTTTCTACCGGTATTCGGGTGTTGTGTGCAGTTGCTGTGAATAGAAGTTATCGTTTCGAGTGTTTGAGTTATGTGGTATATCATATAATTTCACCTGAGGTTGCAGGTATAGGTTATTACAACTGGTTCGGGCTTATTCTGAATAGAGATGTGAGGTTCCGATCTTGTGTATGATTTCGGAAAGTGAAATCTGGTTCTATGGCATATGGGCTAGATTGGATGGTAAAATTTCAGTTACAATGTGTTATCGGACCTATATGAGATAAGGTGACATGGGATCACCCCAGGGTATATGCATGGTAAAGTTATTCAGCGATTGGTTGGCTTTTAGAACAGCTCCGGGTACGTTCGAGGATGAACGTGTGTTTAAGTGGGGGAGGATGTAACGACCGACCGGTCGTTTTGAGCATTTGCACTTTGATAGCCAGTTCTCAGGCATGACTTGCCCCGTGTTATGTATTATGATGAATGTAGATCATTGGTTTTGGTTTTCAGGAAAATTTGGGATGAATTTGAAAGAACAGTTTCAGTTGAAAGCTTTGAATTTGAAAGGTTTGACCGAGAGTTGACTTATTTGTATATGAGATCGGATCGGAGTTTTTATGATTTGGTTAGCTTCTTTAGATTATTTGTGAATTAGGAGTGTGATCGGAAGTGATTTTGGAGGTCCGATGTAGAATAAGGCTTGAATTGGCGAAATTAGTATTTTGGCGAATTCCGGTTGATAGGTGAGATTTTGATTTGAGGGTCGAAATGGAATTCTGAGAGTTTCTATAGCTTCGTTAGGTGATTTGGAATGTGTGTGCAAAATTTCAGGTCTTTTGGAGGTATTTTGGTCGGGTTTTTTATCAAATGCGTATTTCAGAAGTTTTAGAAGAACTTAGGCTTGAATCCGATGTAATTTGATGGTTTTGGTGTTGTTTATGGTGTTTTGATGATTGGATCAAGTTTGAATGATGTTTTAGGATGGGTTGGCACTTTGGGTTGAGGTTCCGGGGGCCTCAGGGTGATTTCGAATGTCCATCGAGATGAATTTGGGACTTGTTGCATTTATGAAGTTACTGGTTTCTGGTATTTCTGCATCTGTGGAGAAAGGGGCCGCAGATGCGGTTCCGCAGAAGCGGTAAAGGGGGCGCAGGTGCGAGTTTCCTTAAGGAGTTGCTTTTCCGCAGATGCGAGCTTGGAGCCGCATCTGCGATGCCGCAGATGCAGCGTGTGGACCGCAAAAGCAGATAAGGGCCATTGGGAGTTTCGTAGAAGCGGGAAGGAGTCTGCAGATGCGGTGTCCGCAGGAACGAATTTAGACCTCAAAAGCGGTTCTGTGCGCAATAGTATATTTTCGCAGAAGCGGTAACCGCATATGCGGTACAATGATCACATATGCGAAAAGGGTTGGACAAAAAAGGTTTTAAAGGTTCATTTTTGTTTCGCGAGCTAAAGTATTTTTCCACCATTTTGAGCGACCTTGAGAGCTTTTGGACGAAAATTGAAGAGGGTTTCAACTGGGATTGATTGGAGATTAGTTTTATGATCTTAAAACACGATTATTATGTGAAATTAACCTTGAAATTTATAAAAATTAAGCCTAAAATTGAAAAACTAGGGCTTGAGTTTTTGGTATGTCAAATTGGGATTTGATGGGTCATTTGAGCTCGAATTTGAGAGTTCTTGGTATATATGAACTCGTGAGAAGATAAGGAATCTATTAATGTGAAATTTTCTAAGATTTGAGAAGTGGGCCCGGGGCTGAGGTTTTGCTAATTTCGATATTTTTAATATTTTTCGATTGTTTTCGATTGAGTATTGTTCCATTGGCATATTGTGACGCATTCGTTGTGGTTTTTATTAGATTCGACGCGCGTGGAGGCCGATTTGAGGGGCAAAGGCATCGCGAGCTAGGAATTTCACCGGTTCGAGGTGAGTAATGATTGTAAATGATATCCTGAGGGTTTGAAACCCCGGATTTGCACAACGTAGTGCTATGTTGAGGTGAAACACGCGCTTAATGGCGAGCGCGGGGTTATTTACTACTGGGGATTGTGACTTGGTCTGTCCCGACTGATATTTTTACCGCGTATTTAACTGAGATGTATTTGTTATCAACATGATTTGGGCTTCTTGCCATATTTGGGACTTTATGTCGACTACTTGAGTCCTTCGTGGATTTTTATCACCCTTTCCTCACTATTTGATGTACTACTTGAACTCGGTCATGTTGATTATACTGTTTTACAAACTCAACCACTTTAAATGATATTTCCACTGTTGTTTGGGCTGAGCACTACTATTTTATTAATGCCCGAGGGGCTTATGATGTTTCTGGACTGAGTGAGGCCGAGGGCCTGAGGTACATTTTTATGCCACGAGGTGGCTGGAGTGATGTGAGGAGGCTTTTAGGCCTCGTGAGTGACGTGAGGAGGCTTTCAGGCCTCGTGAGTGATGTGAGGAGGCTTTCAGGCCTCGTGAGTGATGTGAGGAGGCTTTCAGGCCTCGTGAGTGATGTGAGGAGGCTTTCAGGCCTCGTGAGTGATGTAAGGAGGCTTTCAAGCCTCGTGAGTGATGTGAGGAGGCTTTCAGGCCTCGTGAGTGATGTGAGGGGGCTTTCAGGCCTCGTATGTGATGTGAGAAGGCTTTCAGGCCTTATGTTGATATAGCGCTTGGGCCGTAAGGGGGCCCTCCGGAGTCTGCACACCCACAGTGAGCGCGGGTACCCATATGATCTAAGAGTGAGCCCGAGGGGCTGGTGCTATGCTGAGTGACTGATACTGAGCCCGAGTGGCTAATACTATTCTGAGCGATTGATATTGAGCCCGGGGGGCTGGTACTGTTTTGAGATATTGCCCGAGGGGCAAACTTTTATGTGCTCATCTTGCATATTTACTTGCCTTTTTACATGTTATACTGTGGTATTTGTGCCCGAGGGGCAGATTTTCTGTGCTTATCGGCACTAACTATTTTGAAATTATTTCGTAACTGTTGAAAAGATCATCTTCAAACGATATTTAAACCGAGCCAAGATATTTTCAAAGATTTCACTGTTTCACTGTTTTCTCAATGGATTGTACCCTGCTTCTATACAGCATGGTGGTTTGCTTTACGTGATTTCTTACTGCTCAGTTGTTATTTACCTTTATTACTCACTGAGTTGGAGTACTCACTTTACTCCCTGCACCTCATGTGCAGATGCAAGTATCTATTCACCCGGAAGCGGGTTTGGCCGATTAGAGGCAGAGTTACATGAGTTAAGGAGGTGACTGTCAGCGTTCGCAGCACCACGTTTCTCTCTTTGATCACTATTCCAGTTTTGTATATTTTTGACCTTGTAGTGGATTCACATTCAGATAGATGCTCGTGACTTGTGACACCCCGATTAGGGATGTGTTGGGTTGTATTCCCGCTAATTAATATTATTAAGTCATATTTAAGCTGTTTATTTATGTTTAACTATTTTTTAAAAGATGAGTTGGGTTAGTTGGCTGGCCTCGTCTTCACGAGAGGCGCCATCACGACCAGTGCGGGGTTTGGGTCGTGACAAATACATGAAGAAATTGAGATCTTATTGTAATAATATTATCAAGTAAATACAACGATTTCCAACTCTTTTTAAATTGTAAATCTTTCCGAAGTTGTTTGTTTTGCTTTAAGTAATTAACAAGTTTTAAAATCTCACTCTGCTTTCATCAATTTGGTTCTCTCAAATAGTAGTAGAAATATTAAAAGTTTGTATCCTAGATTAACCAATCTCCGTGAGACAATATCATAAACTATACTAGAATTTGATTGAGCACGAGCAGAAAATCCTATGCACATTGATCTCGTCAAATTTTCACTGTCGTATTTGATTGACAAATATAATTACATTGTTAAATTAAATTTTCAGTTTAACATATGAATAAATTCTACTATATGACAAATGTATTTGTAAATAATAAATGTAAAAAATAAACCTTCCTTTAATAAGTCCCCACAAAAAAATCAAAAAGAAGAAAGAAAATAACTTCCTAGTTCTTTGACCCAATACCTGTTGAACGAGAGTTGTTTGATGACTTGATGAAGATGTGCTTGTTGTCGGGGGTGCTCTTCTATCCTGAAGGTAGAGCCTTCTTATTGGATACGTACTTGGACCACCTTAAGCAAATAGAGAACCAAGGGGCCCACCGGAGACTGCCTTATTAAAGGCTTGGGCCTCATAGCTCCTTAAGCTTGGGTTCACTTCGGGCTTGCATTCGAATGCCCATTTTGAGCTTGTTCATGCGGATGTTCCCGCTGATCTTGACTTTACAATTTAATTAACTAATAGGTATTTTAAATAAATATTATCCCATCAAAATAAATTAAATAATTATAAATTAGTAAATAATATCACAAAAAAATCTATATCTTAAAAATAAATAATATTATTACTTAATTTAATTAATAAAGAATGTTAATAACGAATTTAATTTTTTCACCAATTCATGTGAACATAAGAAAGTTAGATATGAGCTTAAAAAGTATATTTTATAATAAATATTTATCCTAATAATTAAAAATAACTAGTAAAAGAAAATTTAAAAATTATATTAGCGTGTATAATATTAAAAAATTGTGTAATTACAGTGACTTTGCAGACATGCTCTAAGTAGGAAGGAGTTTAGCACGTGACCAAAGGAGTACTCGGGAATTAAAGCTAGTCGGAGTTGGGCGGTGGAGACCGCAAAATGGAACATAACAGCCTCGTACAGTGGGGGGGAACAAGGTGACGCAAAACCGCCGCGCACCACCGCCCGCCGCGACAACTATGGCGGAAGACGACGATGACAGCTTCGGCGATTTCACCTTCGCATCTACCAATTACCTCAACACCCAGTTCACCCCACCACCCAAATCAATCAACCCCTCTGCTGAAGACGATGAATGGGGTGATTTCGTCGAACACACTAGCGGATCTGAACCTTCCACAGCATCCTCCCTCACCCAATCCAAACCCTTCGACCCTTTTGGCAATAGTCCTTCCGTTTCTGAATCTGGGTGGGTAAAACCTTGTGGTGCTCTTCCACTTTCATTATTCGGCGAAGCCGAAGCAGAAGATGATGACGTGGATAGAGAGAAACAAAAGCCTGCTGAAGAGAGTACCAATTCTAAAGTAAGAAATAACGGTTCTAATTCCAATTTGGGTTATGGATTTGATTCAATTATTTCAAACTTATACAACCAAGACCACAACTTGAAATCACAAAATGGGTCACTTTCAAATTCCAATAAATTGGTAGGTTTGAATAGTGTTAAGTCGAATTCCAAAGATTCCGTTTTCCAGTTGAATGGGTCGGGTTTCGATCCCAATTCGGGTTCTCCTTGTGTTAGTAGAGTGCAGAGCTTGAACTACCTGGCTAGCTTGAATGAAGAGGTTCAACAGATCAAGACAGGAAGTACAAATGTAGCAAATTCAAGTTTTTCTATGTTGAATCCGGACTTGGATTTGTCCAAATCTAATCAGAATGGATTGGGCAGAACTTTGAGTGTAGATGCTGTGACAAGCTTGAATGATCAGTGTCTGCAAATCAGGACCAAAAGCACTGGGTTTGATTTCGAGTCGAATGCATCAAGTTCTTCATCAAATTTCACAAGTTCTAGTTTTGGTGTTTGGAATCCGGTTTTCCATGTGTCCAAATCCAATCAGAATGGTATGAATAGAACTTTGAGTCTGGATGGTCTCACAAATTTGAATGATCAGCAGAGTCAGCAGATTAAGACTGAAAGTGGGGGGCTCGTTCCCAATTCAAATGGTTATAGTTCTTCTGTAAATGCTCCAAGTTCAACTTTAAGTGGATGGGACTTCGATTTTGGTGGATTCGGATCCGATGCTGGGAGGTCGATTTCTGCAGCTAGTCCGGATATTAGTGGGTTGAATTCAAACTTCAATGCTGCTGGCTCAAGTGAAAATTTGAATGATGCTCACAACAACAATGATGACAACGATGATGATGATGATGGATGGGAGTTCAAGGATGCTTACTCAATGTCAACAGTCAAAGATGGTAACAATAAGGTAAAGCCTGGCATTTGTACCATCGATAATAGTTATGTTGTGCGCTAGTGTAAAAGCCTTCTCTGCACTGTTTTAAACTCATATATGTTGAGTAAGGTAGTAATATTATAAATCATTAGCTCAAAGGGAGTGCTTATAGTAGTTTCCCATCCTTCAATTTCTGGGTGGCAAGATGTAACTTTCGGTGGTCATTGCAGTTTCAGAACTGCTTGCTATGTGTTTCACATTGTTCTAGTGGTATTTTTGGGTAATTTATTTTGTCCATTCACATGTTCATGCTGTTTTATTATTTTGGTTACTTTTATTTATTTATTAACGCTAAGTCATGGGTTTTTTTTTTTGGTTAGAGGGTGTATCAGGGAAAGTGAACTCCTAATTTACCCTGAACGACAACTTATTCAATATTGGGATGAAATGTGCCTGAATTTAGTAGAATGAACATAGAGGATTCATATAGTGACTCCAGCTAATTTAAGATTGACGAATAGTTGATTGATTTCTTGACTATTTACATTTTTGTACTTATTTGCTAGTTTGTACGCATGAAGGTGTTTATAGTTCACTAATCCTGTTCTTTTTGTGTGAAGGCTACCTCAGAGGCGAAAGAATTGCAGCAAACTAATGCATCCTCTTTCGATTTTCATAATGGCTTGAATGGCTCAGTCGACTTGTTTGCAACATCTAACGGATTGGTAACAGCTGATTCTAAGGCACATCAAGCTGGTGACTGGCAGGCATATTCCTCTGGGTTTGGCAATAGTCTGAATGGCTCGATCGATTTATTCGCCACGCCAAATGAACCAATTGATCTATTTGCAGCATGTAATGGAATTTCTTCTGTTCACCCTGACAATATACTTGGATTTGATATTGAACCATCTATTGCATCTAAAAACGTTTACATTTCAGCATCAGATGGTAGGGGTGAACAAAAAGAGAGTAATGGTTCACTGGACCCTCATCCATTTGTTGGGAGTGCTGAAACCGATGAGGATTTTGGGGACTTTACGACAGCATTTTCAGATTCTGGATTGAAACCAGAGGTAATTTTATTTTGATATTTTTGTTTTGTATACCAATATTGGAGTTTTTCCCCTTATAGGCCATTCTTCTTTTTATCTTTTGCGCAGGAAGAACGGAAGGTTAATGATGTTACTCATTATGAACTCCAAGCTTCTGAATGTGATGATAAAGACCAGGTCAATTGTTGACTTAATGGCACTCCTTTTGGTTAAGAAATTTCTATTTTTTGGGGGAAAAGATTAATTGCTTCTTCCTCTTTTTTCTCCTTTTATTTTCATATATTTTGTTAAGTTCAGTCAGCAATCTGGACTTTGTTGAAGATGGTCTGTGTTTAGTATTTACTCATTTCTTTTGGCTCTACTCCCTTTTCTTTTTTGTTTGCTAAACATTTTTGGACTTTGTTAAAGATAACTGTTCGTTCAGTATTTAGTTTATTCCATTTGCATCCTCTTCTCATTTTTTTTCTTAACAATTGAACTTTGCTACAGTTTGTTCCTTCTACGTAGCATTTTGGTCGGGGTGAATGCTTTCTGCCTATCAATACATGATATTTCTGTTTTACATTAAATGTATAAGCAAGGTTCTAAAATTTTGATATGAAGTTCCAATCTTCGTCACTTGTCTTTTTCATTCCTACAACCATGGCGCCTGCATGTGTCTCTTGCAAAGTTTTTCTTCCCTTGTTCCATCTACGCTTGATTTCTGCAGAGTATGCCTTCTCCAGATATACTTGGCCATTTGGAGCTTTCTATTCTTCTGTGCTCTTTCCAACGACGATGTTTCCTTTTATACGTTAATAATAATTCTATAAGTTTACTTTTGGCATGATTAGGGATGTGCGTGTGTATAATGGTTGGACTGTTCTTCTCTTTCTTTATAGAAATTTTTTTGTAGGTTTTTGGTCTGTTTTTATAGGTAGGAACATTTCTTTTAAATTCCGACATTTAGAGTTGAGAACTGCATCATCTTTCTACCAAGACTGGTAGAGCTTTTCTTTTTTGCATTTTGAACTTTGGTAAGTATAGTGTTTGGGCAACTTATTTCCAGCCTTTCCTTACCTAATCTTGATTATTATCCAGGTGAAGGAGTCGAAGTTAGAGAATCAAAAAGGGGCTCTTCCCCTATCAATATTTGGTGATGAAGAGCAGGAGATTGATGGTTCATCTAATATTGAAGATAATTTTCTCCCCCATAATGCTTCTTACTCGAAGAATGATAGAAGTCCAGATTCAAATATTTCCATTAATGATCTCATTTCAAATTTATATAGCCAAGCTGAACAAATCTCACCTGCTCACTCTGTTCAAGTGCCAAATAGCATTAGTGACAATCCACAAGATTCAGTCTCAAATTCAAATCTGGTGAATGGTGAGGATGACTTGGATGATGGTGAATGGGAGTTTAAGGATGGCTCTTCTCCAATGAGAACGGATAACGATACTTCTCTTCTTACTTCTGAGGATCCATCAAAGAGAAGCTTTTCCAAACTCAATCTGGATAATTATTTGGATTTGTACTCTAAATTAAGGAAGGAGTTGTGCTATCATGCTAAACGCCATCTCGATGAGCTTAAGGTCTGTGTGTTGCTAAATATATTTTGAAGTGTCGTCAGTACTTCCACATTCAGAGAACCAGCTGAATTTATGTACTGGTGCATTGACTTGTTTATATTATATTCTTCCAGATAGCTCAAAGCATTGATGGACTTCCAGTAGAGGAAGCAAAAGTTTCAACTCTTAATAAGGAAATTGAGGTTTGTGCTCTTTTATCTATGTCATATATTACTGAATATTACGGACATTTGTTAATGAGCAATATCCTCTTTTCTCTTTCCCTTCCAATTTGTGAGATTACCAACTTTTGTAGTGTAGAAGTCCTGCTTCCGATACCCAAGGATCTAACTAGGTTTTGGGAAAATGTAGAACATGTTACTATGTCATGGAACTTCATATTTATAAAAGGAGGAAGTTTCCGTAGTTGAAACCTAGAATTTGTATGCAATGCACACTCTATTTCTGAGATTTAATGGAAACTTCTAGTGGAATTGACATATACAACCCCTACTGGGTGGGTGCACTTGCTTGGGTTCATACTTAATCATACTATTAGTAGTTGCCTTCCATTTAGCATAGCTGAGACTACTTTTTTCTGACAACTGTGAACTGTCACGTTGTTTGTTCATGCTGCTTAAATCTCGTTGCCTTATTCTGGCATGCTTCTAATATAATAGAGCCTAGTATTCCATTTTCGGAAGCGGACATTGGTTTAGCATGGGCCAAAGTGAAAACATGACATCCAATTTGAAATAAAGAGCGTTTTGGTCTCAAAACTTCTGTCCCTCTTTGAATTTTTGTCTTCATTCTGTGCTTTATCGAGATCCACACTTTTGTCCTCAAGGAGTTGAAAACAGGTGCTTTTCAATTAGGTCTGCTAGACCTGGTAATAAGAATCTTCTAAAAATAGGTGCTGCTCAATTCGGGGAACTCAAGGATGGGAGCTGGCTACTCAGAGCTGTTCAGTTTCCAATAAATTATTTTAGGTTAAGGTCCTTGGGGAATCGTTCTCACCACTATCTCATGTCTTCATATGCCTCCTTGATTCACTAGGTTTCAGTGGCTCTGTTTCTAATAGTTTTGAGACCCAAAAAAAAAAAACTATTAATAAGGTGTGAATTTGCCCTTTTTCTTTTATTTCCCCAATATAATGTGCAAAAAGTTCTTTCTCAGTGCTTGATGTTATATGTAATATATTTCATTTTATAGGAGGCTTGCAAGGATATTGACCTGGATAATGCTATGTGCAAGGATGGCCATTTGGAAGAACATTTACCTCAGAATGCTTGTATGAGTGCATTTATTGAGATTTTGCAGGAACCAGAATTTCAAATACTTGAATCAGACTACCACTTATCAAGGAGACTATCATTGGTACATCATTTTCTTCATTTCCTAATGCTTAGGAAATTTTTAAACTGCTATATTCTCAGATTTAATTCCTAATTTACTTATCAATTAAGTAATTATGATGTTACTTACTAATAGAGTATTAAAAAAAATTCCATTTTAAAAAAAGAATCTTTAAGTTTTCTAAATATATCCAGCAAGTTTCGGAACTACATAGTATCCAGATTTGTAATTTTATTGAACTAGACTTCTTGATTTTTGAACCGAGATATCACAAACTTGGCTAACAATTTAATCAAAGTTGGGTAAGGCCCTTTTGTTGTCGTAGGACAAAAAATAAGAGTTGTTTTGAGCTTGGGCATTTCATTGTAACAACGGTCAGCTTGACGCCCAGGCCTTATCAAGGCAATAATGTTAATGTACGGCTTTTTTCGGTTTAAATTTCAAACCAATACTGAATATTTTCTAACAAATCCACTCATCAAAGAAAAAAAGGTTTGGTATAAAATCCCATGTACTTGGTCATCCTTTTTTATATTGTGCTTGTATATTCATTTGTTATCATGAAACACAAGAAAGAAAGAAGAAATAAGCTTTGCTATACTTACATGTTGTTTTCTGGTAATTAGGTGGAGAATGATTTGGAAACAACAGTGGATCTTGTAAGACATGCTACAATGATGCTAAAGATTTTGAGATCAGGATCTTTGGAGGAGCAATCAATTTATGTTTCAGTATGGTATAAACTGATCTCTGTTTGTGCCCAAGAGTTGCAACATGGCTCCTGTATATGGAAGAAGATATTGGAAATGAATGCTCAGAGTCATATATTATCTCTCCCTAGAGGTACATTAGCTGTATCTTATTGGTGCATGGCCCATAATAGGGAATTCCATGAAATTGTTTTGTAGGAAAGATTTGATTTCATTGTTCCAGTATCTCATTTAATATGATAAATGCAGGAAGGGAATTCATCCGGGCCCTAGGTGAGATCTATCGGGTAACTTTAGTGCTCGAAGCATCTGTGAAACTTTGCAAACCTTGGATTTGGTTGAATTCTGCTCAGTGTACAAGTATTCATTCTGTGCTAGATGAATGTCACACTATGTGGTCCTCTTTGGGTCTTGGAGAAGCTTTGTCGAGTATGTTAGACTCTGCTTCTTCTGGAGATGGGAGTTCTGTTGCTTCATTGCTGGACTCTATCAAGTTAATTCATAGTCTTGATGCACTTACCCTTCATAAACATCTCTATGCTCAGAAAGAAGTGTGTAGGCTGTCGCTTCTAACTTTGGATGTATTACCAGGTAAATTAATTCTAAAAGATCATGATTTTCAGAGTGAATAATTACTGCACTTACCGTTCTTGTGACAAAGCCATTGTTAGTAGCAGGAGCCACAGAGTCATGACAACGTGAATGTTCCTATTGTTGGAGATACATAACAAGATATTGAAACTTAATAAAGAAATGTTTTAAAAAAATAAGGTGTAGTCCTAGGCTGAAACTTGTGCAATAACTTTGTTCTTAATTGTTCTTTTGTTACTATGATTGGTGTGGTAGAATAAGAATATAATAAAACTCATTGAACTGCTCGGTTCTGTTAGAACTCCTCGGGAATCAACCTTCACGCGTTGTGTATTATTCTCGCAAGTCTGCTAATTTCACTATACATTCTTTTACCCTTGCAATGAATCAGGAATGAAACTTATCGACTGGAATGGAGAGCATTACTTCCTCACACTTGCAAATCTGTGGGCAAACCTTATAAGCAGTGACCCTCCGGAGTTGCCACATTTAACTATTGGATGGTGAGAAAATATCTAAGGTTGGTATCAAATATGTGAAGTGTCAACTCTGAGATGAGGTACTTGGAGTAGCACCATGTCAACTGGAAATTGCTCTGCAGAGGCTGCAGTGAGGAATGTAGATGCTTATTCTCCAGGGTTCTGGCCTTTGACTTAATTGAAGAGTTTTGTGCGCACAAAAGTATGCTCTCGGACAAAAAAAAAGGCAGCTCTGAACATGGAGAATACTGAGAGGAATGTGCAGCACAGCTTGAGGATCCTTTACAAACAGAATAGAAAGATGCAGTGAGACATGAATTACATCGATTTTGGTTTTGGCATTCTTTTCTCGCAAGATATGTTGTAAGCATAGTATCAGTAGGTCATTATTCAGATTTCCCCCTTTTTCCTCAATTGGGGAAAGGGAGGAGGTGTGTGACCTTAGTCACAGTTGTACCATTAAGTTGCATGTGTATAAGTTGTATGTGTTTGGTGAATTCTTATGTTACATCCATAAAGATAAAAGTAGGATTGTAACTTGTAAGACAGAACACAGATTTCGATTCTTTTGCAGTGCCTGTTTGCATAATTTCTGATCTGCAGTGGTGAATTCCGAGGTGTAAAATGTCAACTTAGAATTGGTTCTGCAGGATTCATTTGTATTTGTTTGCTCTTTAAGTGAAAGATATAAATTAGTTTTGAATCTCCATTTGAGGGGCAAGTCAAGGTGTCAACATCTTTTTCCTCGCCCTTTATTCAGTTCTTGGATTTTGCCGAAAGTCAAAAATTTCGTTTCATTTTGTTCAGACACGTTTGTTTAAATTTTATTGTTTAAGAATGTCTTTCAAAAAAAGAAAAAAACTTCTCTCACACAACTCATAAATGAAAAAGGAAAAACAATTATCTGAACAAAAGAGTTCCGGGCACGAGTGCCAAATTTTCTAAAGTTACTGTCTTAATTAGGAAATTAATATTTTAATCTTTCTTGAATAATTGAAAGCTAGATAAAATAAATAAAAATTTCTATTTGTTACAACATATTAACACTAAAACTATTAAGAAATATATATGAAAAAATTATGATAAACGTTAAAAGTTATTTGATTGGTCAAATCATAATAAAAATGTGGATTATTAACTTTTTAGTGGTCGTTTGTTATGATAGATAACCAAAAATAATTTTGGAATTAGAATTTCGCCTTATTCCTTATTTAGTTACTAATCCTAAAATAAGTTATCCTTGGATTAAAATAATTTCAGAATATCTGCTAGAGGATGGAATAACAATCTTGAATAAGTTATTTCAGGATAAACTATATCAAATAGTTAATGAGAAATAATAATAGAATAATTCTTTCATCCGTAATAAGTGACCAATTTGCCTTTTTATTTTGGTCCAAAATAAGCGTCCATTTATATAATCAAGAAAAAATTAAATTTGTTTTCTAAAATTACCCTTATATATGTGTTCATAACTCCTCACATTTGAGAAGAGAAATAAGTGCTACTATAATTATGGTGCAATATTTAATGAAGGGTAGTTTCGTCACACTTGTTTAACCAAAAAAAGTATGAGACCTTTTTTGTTAAACTAATTAAATAAGAGGATGGAGGGTAAATCCTAGTTAAAGATAATTAATTCTAGAACCGAAATGAATAATATGAATAAAAAAACATAGCTGAGTATACGTGCTGACATTGATTATGGCCAGATTTAATAGCATAAAGAGAGATGTATTAAGTAACATTAAATGACAATAAAATGTAAATAGAGAAAAAGAGTCACTCAATCTTGAGTGAAATGGATCTATCTTTTATTTGATAAAGATGAATCAGAACCTTATGACCCTTTTTTGGATCGCCTCCAAGTCTAGGATCACATATCCTTTTATCTATTTAAAGAGGTGTATTTCTTTGGGAAGTTCTCTCTTCCTGTTATTAAGGGGTATCCATAGAAAATCCTAAAAAAGTACAATAGAATATTCTCTTTGAGGATTCCAAAGCAAACTTGTTGTTTCATCACTGTTCGATCTCGGTCTAATTGATGATTGTCCGACCTCGGCCTGATTGATGATTGTCCGACCTCGGCCTGATTGATGACTGTCTGATCTCGACCTGATTGATGAGTGTCCGACCTCGGCTTGATTGATGACTGTCCGACCTCGACCTATTGTCTTCATGTGCCAAATTTTTCTGATATGATTTTGACCCATACAACACTAACTATTTTCGTTTAAAATTTAATATTTACTTAATAGGTGTGCCGAACCAGAGGGGTTAACTAATTTCAGTCCATCCTAACTTGTCTTCGAGCCAAATGATGGTATAAGTAAAATGATCCGTATAAGGAAAAAAAAGAAAAAGAAAAAGAAAAAAAGGAGCATTAGGACCGGCTAATAGCCTATTTGGCCAAGCTTATTTTTGGCCAAAAATACTTTTTTTTTTACCAAAAGTATTTTTGATTAAAAATTGAAATGTTTGGCGAAGCTAATGCTTTTGAGGAGAAGCACATTTCCGAAGAAGTAGAAAAAAATAGCTTCGCAGAACTACTTTTAAAATTAGTTTTAAACTCATTTTTGCCAAACGGGCTATAAACCTCTAGGATCTAACCCTCCATTTTTCTCATTGGATTTTGTGAAAACCCAAACCCACTGCTACGCCGTCATCTCCCCACGCTCTCATCGCCAAATTCTCCCTCCTTCACTTGTAAGTTATAAACCGTTCTTCATCTCTGTTTTTATCTTCACATTCTTTTTGTATAAAAGGCGCATTGAATCGGCGTTTGGTTCAATAGCAGGGAAGAAGAAGATGTTGGACATAAATCTGTTCCGAGAAGATAAGGGACATAATCCCGAGATCATTCGTGAATCTCAACGTCGTCGTTTTGCCGACGTTGGTCTCGTCGATCAGGTCATTCAACTCGACAAAGAATGGCGTCAGCGTAATCCATCTCTCCTTCTCTCTTTTACACTTAGCACTTCGCGATCTAGAATTTTTCCCTGTAAACTTTTGTGTGTCATTCTGCTTCTTCGTTTTTCAATTTTTAGTACAATGCTTTCTAGTGTTTAGTTGGTGAGAGACAAATATTACCCGGAGAAAGTATAGTATTAAAGATTAACAGAAAATTAACAAATTGTAACTTTTGAGTATTGAAGATTGATAATAAGTGTTGGTTGGACGAATTAAAAGGTAAGATAGTTGCAGAGAAAATAAATACCTTGGTACCAAACACATAATAACCATTTAGTTTTTTTCCTTAAAGTTGTTTGGTGCTTGGTTTGTTTTATTTGGAGAAGAACACTTTTTTTAACCTCAATTTTGTGGTCGATACTGCTTCATATGTCCTGTAAAAATATTTATGCTTTGTTTGTGTAATTTGGCGTAAATCCATTTTCTTAATCTCAACTTGATGTCGATTCTGCTTTGACTCTAAGCTACTTTTTTTTGTTCCGCTTTGGCTCATCCAAGTGTTAGGTTTTGTACCAATGATGTTAGTTTTATTTTCATGTCATTTAGTTTTGAAGTAATATTGCATTTTTTTCTTAGTGATACCAAGTGCTGCAAGGACTTGCAAAATAATTTTGTACTTGCTACTGAGATTTAACCGGATAGAGGGATACCCAGTCTACATGCATGATTTGATGAAGATTTGTGTATATTTCAGGCCAATTTGAGTTTGATAACTTGAGGAAAGATTTCAACAAGATCAACAAAGAAGTTGCCAGGCTCAAGATTGTGAGTGTTCTATTCAGTTGTTGAATCCAATTGTCTCCTTGCCAAATGTTCTTTTCACATCTTCTGGTGTCTCGTACTAAGAACTTTCAGCACATCTGCCAACCTGACTTATGTCTACCATGCATCATTTATTATGTCATGTATGTTGGACCTAATAGAAAGGAGAACCTAACAAAATGATCAATTGCAAGTGTAAACGTGCTTGTTACTGTACCAATTAGACAAATGGTAATTCTCAAAGCCATAGAATATTAGATGGTACAATAATCTGTATTATTTACGTCTTGTTACTGTTTAGGAATTGCTAATGACTGTAAATTCCAGTCCTAATGTTAGGCTTGGTCCTTTTCTAACTAAGAAGTGGATTACTGTATGTAAATAAAAGCCAATATTATCTTAACCTTCTTTTTGTTAATGAAATGAATTATGGAGTATAGAAACTTAATTTTTGTACTAAAAAAGAAAGAGATCTAAATTAGATTCCATAGTTTAAGCGGAACTGTTAGACAAGCTTTAGCTTCTTGGCAAGGCTGCAAGATGAGGAGAAATCAGAAAGTTATAGAATACTTTCCTTTATGCATTTTTATACAGTCGGGCTAGAAAGCAATCATAGATGTTTTGAAAATAAGTAGAAAACATTTCTCTTGTGAAGTGTAGGTGCTTATATAATTTAACTAGTCTTTCGGCACGTGTGTTGCACGTGTACACTAAATTATATATTATATGATTTTTGTAATATTATAAAATAAATGTCTGAATAAATCAACAACAACCCAGTATAATCCCACAAGTGCGGTCTGGGGAGGGTAATATGTACGCAGACCTTACCCCTACCCCGAGGGGCAGAGAGGCTGTTTCCAGGAGATCCTCGGCTCAAGAAAGCAACAAGTGACGATATATTAGTACTATCGATAGACTCATAATAAAATAACATAAAATACATAACATAACATAAAATAACCTAAAATAACAAAATAACCGCAATATAAGAAAATATAGGAAATACGAGAAAGATGGAAGGTATACTGATATCCAGCATATAAAGCCCTGCATCAGTAGCATCCTAAGCCTAACTCTTAACTGGCTAGTCTCACTCTAGTGCGCTATAGAAATATTCACAACTTCCTCCTAACCTACAACCTTAATGCTCGACCTCCACAATTCCCTGTCAAGGGCCATGTCCTCAGTAATCCTAAGTCGCGCCATGTCATGCCTGATCACCTCGCCCCAATACTTCTTAGGTCTCCATCTACCTCTCCTCGTGCCCACCACTGTCAATCGCTCACACCTTCTCATCGGTGCATCAGTGCTCCTCCTTTGAATGTGTCCGAACCATCTGAGTCTTGCTTCCCGCATCTTGTCCTCCATGGGGGCCACGCCCACCCTCTCTTGAATATCTTCATTCCTAATCTTATCCATCCTTGTATTACCGTACATCCACCTCAACATCCTCATCTTTGCTACTTGCATCTTCTGGATGTGTGAGTTCTTAACCGGCCAACACTCGGTCCCATACAACATGGCAGGTCTAAACACTGCTCTATAAAGCTTACCTTTTAGTAACGGTGCCACTTTCTTGTCACACAGGACTCCCGTCGCTAACCTCCACTTCATCCACTCCACCTCTATACGGTGTGTGACATCCTCGTCGATCTCCCCGATCCCATGAATAACTGACCCAAGGTACTTGAAACTACCCCTCTTAGGGCTGACTTGAGAGTCAAGCTTCACTTCCACTCCCGCGTCCGTCGGCTCGGCCCCAAATTTACACTCGAGGTATTCCGTCTTCGTCCTGCTCAACCTGAAATCTTTAGACTCAAGGGCCTGTCTTCAAACCTCTAGCCTCTTGTTGACGCCGCGTCGTGTCTCGTCAATTAGGGCTATGTTATCAGCAAATAGCATGCACCATGGCACCTCCCCTTGAATATTATGCATTTTGGCATCCATCACCAAGGCACATAGGAAAGGGCTGAACGCAGACCCTTGGTGCAACCTCGTAACAACCGAAAAATGCTCGGAGTTGCCTCCTACTATCCTAACCCGAGTCTTAGCTCCATCATACATGTCTTTAATCACCTTAATGTAGGCAACCGGGACCCCTTTAACCTCTAAGCAGCTCCATAAGACCTCTCTAGGTACCCTGTTGTACGCTTTCTCTAGATCGATAAACACCATGTGGAGATCCTTCTTCTTATCCCTGTATTGTTTCACCATCCTCCTAATAAGCTGGATAGCGTTATGTGTTTTTGAAAGCGAGAAGCGCAAAAAAGCGACAGGGGCTCGCCTCGCTTTAAAAGCGAAGCGCAAAGCGAAGCGCTCGCTTCATTGAAGTGAAGCGCAATTTTTAAAAAACATAATGTAAACATTGCAAAGACACAATAAAAATAATCCAAATTCAATTTAAAAACTTTGGACATTTTTAAATCCCTATTAATATAAGAAAATACATAATCAAATAAACTGAAAATACATATAAAATTAATCAAATAAACTGAAAATATAACATATATATAATAATTAATTTCATAAACCGAAATACCCATTAAAAATCAAATAAACAGAAAATATTACACATATATATAATAATAATTAATTTTATAAACTGAAAATACATATAAAATTAATCAAATAACTGAAAATATATCATATAGAATCATTAATTTTATAAACTGAAATACACATTAAAAAATCAAATAAACTGAAAATATAACATATATATATATAATTAATTTTGTAAACTGAAATACATATAAAATTAATCAAATAAACTGAAAATATAACATAATATATAATAATTAATTTTAGAAACTGAAATACACATTAAACAAATCGAATAAACTGAAAATATAATATAATATATAAATATATAAAATAATTAATTTATAAACTAAAATACATATTAAAATTAATAATTAATAAATCAGAAGAATAAAAGAGGGGAAAAACTAACGCCTGCCCTAGCGTAGTCGCTGGTCGAGAAAAACTGAAAAAGAGGAGAGAGAAGAAGAAGAATAAAAGATGAAAAATTACCTAGAGGCTGAACCCTAGTTGGCTGTTGCTGCTACGTTCATCAGAAGAACAAGAAAGAAGAATAAAACAGAAAAATTACCTGGAGGTTGAACCCTCGTTGGCTGCGGCTGCTAAAGCTCAATTTTTGGCAAGACAAAGAAGGTCTTTTCACTTTGGGTCTGTTTTGTAAAATAAAAACAAAGACCCAAACTTTTTTCATTTTCAAAATGGCCCTCTGAACAGAAGCGAGCGCTTCTGCGCTTCTCGCTTCTGGGTCGCTTCTCGCTTTTTTGGCTGAAGCGATCGCTTCTGCCGGTCGTGTCGCTTCAGTAAGGAAAAAGCGACAGCTTCTCGCTTTGCGCTTAAAGCGACGAAGCGCTCGCTTTTCAAAACACTGATAGCGTCTGTGGTAGATCGCCCCGGCATGAACCCGAACTGGTCGTCTGAAATAGACACCGTCCTTCGCACTCTTATTTCTACCACTCTCTCCCAGACTTTCATGGTATGACTCAGTAATTTGATACCCCTATAGTTGTTACAGCTCTGGATATCGCCTTTGTTCTTATACAACGGAACCATTGTACTCCACCTCCACTCTTCAGGCATCCTATTAGTCTTGAATATAACATTAAACAACCCGGTAAGCTATTCCAAGCCTGCTCTACCCACACACCTGCAAAGTTCAACTGGAATTTCGTTTGGCCCGGTAGCTCTGCCCCTCCTCATCTTACGGATTTCCTCCATGACCTCATCGACCTCAATGTCCCTACAATAACTTAATTCATGGGGGCTGTCGGCATTCCTCATTTCACCTAGTACAATATCCTGATCCCCTTCTTCATTTAGAAGTTTATGAAAGTAGGTCTGCCATCTCCTCTTAATCTGGTCATCCCCCATCAAAACTTTGCCGTCATCATCTTTTATGCACTTCACTTGGTCCAGATCCCGAGCCGTCCTCTCTCTCACCTTAGCGAGTCAGAATAACTTCTTCTCCCCGCCTTTGTTCTCTAGTTCCTCGTACAGATGAGCAAAAGCTGCCGCCTTAGCCTCCGTAACTGCCATCTTCGCCTCCTTCCTAGCAACCTTATATCTCTCATTGTTCGCTCTCTTCTCCTCCTCGCCAGTGCTCCCTACTAATCGCAGGTAAGCCGCCTTCTTCGCTTCCACTTTACCTTGGACAACTGCATTCCACCACCAGTATCCTTTGTGGCCACCGGTGCGTCCCGAAGATATCCCTAACACCTCTCTCGCCGCCTTCCTTATACAGTCTGCCGTCGTCGACCATATAGTGTTTGCGTCCCCACTACTTCTCCAAGCTCCCATTGCCGATAACCTTCCTGCCAACTCCTGAGCTTTATCCTCAGTCAAGGCACCCCACCTAATCCTCGGGCGGCCTCGTACTGACCTCTTCTTCCTCCTTATCATAACACCAGTGTCCATCACCAAAAGCCTATGTTGCGTCCCAAGGGTCTTACCTGGGATAACTTTGCAATCCTCGCACAACCTTCTGTCGCATCTCCTGAGGAGAATATAGTCAATGTGAGTCTTCGCCACCGAACTTTAGTAACTAACCAAATGCTCCTCCTGCTTCGGAAAACTTGAGTTTGCAATCACTAGATCGAATGCCTTGGCAAAGTCCAACAGCAAAGTGCCCCCTCCATTCCGCTCCCTGAAACCAAAGCCGCCATGTACCTCAGTATAACCACCTGCAGACGACCCAATATGACCATTAAAATCTCCTCCTGTGAATAACCTCTCGGAAGGCGGAATACTACGAACGATGTCATCCAACCCCTCCCGAAAGCGCCTTTTAATCTCCTCATCCAAGCCTACTTGTGGCGCGTACGCGCTAACGACATTTAAAGTACACTCACCCACCACCAATTTAATAGTCATTAGTCCATCATTCACCCGCCTGACCTCAACCACTGGCTCTCTAAGATGGCTATCTACCAAGATACCCACTCCATTCTTACCCCTCAGGACTGCAGAGTACCACAACTTATACCCATCCGCGTTTCTTGCCCTTGATCCGACCCACCTAGTCTCCTGGACACACGCTATATTAATCTTCTTCTTCTGAAGAATCTTTGCCAACTCTATGGACTTACTCGTTAGCGAACCTATGTTCCATGACCCGATTCTCAACCTATAGGCTCCCTTGCCCCCTCTACCTCCCCTGCCTCCCGTCCCACACCATGATACATACTGTGATATTCATGATGTTTTTATGTTGTCTATCAACCTACATGACTATTTTTATGCTGGTTATCAACCTAGCACAGTTCTCCTCCTTTAGTAGGACGTACGGCTCTTGGGTGAAACTCAAAGAGGTGAATTACTAATACTGGAATGAAATTGGTTTGACTAGAGCTGATGGGCTCAAAGGATTCATATAGCCACCCTGACTAGTTTGGGATTTAGGGTAGTAGTTGTGTTTGTGCATACGGTGCGATTTGAGCTTTATGTTAATTGTTTCGTGATGAAAATTTATTTTGGAGAAAATTCTTCTGTTATTTTTTAATTTAACTAGATATAATGAATGGTACCAAAAATAGATGTGTAGCATTTATTTTCACCCTATCAAATGATTATGCACCTACTTTTTTGGTTCTTCATTCTCAAGCAACTAAAAAATTTTATCTCCTGATTGGCAACTGATTTTGTTTGCTTTTTGTTTATTATCAAGCATGGATGTATTTCTCAAGTTCAATGTTGAAGTTGAAACTCAATCATGTTATTTTCCCTTTTGTAAAGTCCGGCGAGGATGCAAGTCAAAAGATTAAGGACACTGAAGAGAACAAGCAACTAACTGCAAAGAAAGAGGCAGAAGTGCAGGAGGCTAGAGCCGCTTTGTATTCAAAGCTGGAAATCATTGGAAACCTTGTGCACGATTCAGTGCCAGTTAGTAATGATGAGGTATGTAAATTTTGTTGCCTTTACGAAGGTTAGCTTAAAATGATACTTCTCCTTTAACCAAAGACTGTATGTAGGCAAATAATGCTATAGTTCGATCTTGGGGAGAGAAGCGGACTGAGAAAGGTCTGAAGAATCATGTTGATCTCGTCGAACTTCTTGGAATTGCAGACATAAAAAAGGGTAAGTGCTATATTGATATTACAGAACTAGGCCTCTTACTTTTCATAAGTGCGCTTGTTTTATGGGTTGTCTTTCTGCATGTTATCCTAAATGACTCTAGGTAGTAATGGGTAATTACCTCGCTAGCTAATCCAGATTATACACTCAATAGCTAACACACTAGATAGGAGTTATCCTAATGCTGTGGAAATAGTCTTAATACTGAAAAGCTACTTGCTTCATGATGTGTTAATACATAATGCACTACTGAAGTTCCTATCTTTGAGGAAGTCCTGAAAGAGGAAACCAGGTACTTTTGAGGAGTTAAAGTGGTGGATATTAAGGATTTCTTATGGTGAATTGCTTACTAGTTACTAGCTACGGCTACATGCCCCCATTCCCATTTTCAAATCACAACATTTATGCTCTCAATTCTCGAGAATTGTATTTCCATTTTCTGAACACCCCCCTTGCCAAGCCTGGAAGTAATAAATTAATATTGGATAGCATGTAAGAAGACATTACCATGCAAATTTGTAGTTATCAGAGAAAACGGGACATCATGCGTTAAGAACAGCGTGACAGTTTTTCATGTATTAAATAAACCATAAAAAATACTTTGGTTGTCTGCTTATTAAAATCGTGTTGCTGACTGCTGAGCTGCTCTTCCCTCCCTCTCTCTCTCTCTCTCTCTCTCTCTCTCTCTCTCTCTCTCTCCCTCCCTCTCTCTCCCTCTCTCCCTCTCTCTCCCTCTCTCTCCGAGTCTCGCTTTTCTATTTTGCCTTTCTCCATTCTATGTTTGCATTTTTATGGTATTATTTGGTCATATTTTGTGTCTGCGAATTGTTTTTCCATCCCTTATTTTGATCTGTTAACCCACTATATTCAGGTTGAATTTATCTTTTTACCCTTTTCCTTTCTAAAAGTTTTGTAGTTCGTTTTGTATTCTTTTATTCATTTGTATATGAGTTGCTTGTTAATTCAAAGATATCTGAAATATATAGGTGCAAATGTTGCTGGAGGAAGAGGTTACTATCTGAAAGGGGATGGTGTACTTCTTAATCAAGCTTTAATTAATTTTGCTCTTAATTTCCTGAGGAAGAGGGGATATAATCCATTGCAGACGCCGTTCTTCATGCGGAAGGAAATCATGGCAAAGTGTGCTCAGTTAGCTCAGTTTGATGAAGAACTTTACAAGGTAATCTCTCGTATGTTTTGGTACATGGAGCTGAATGGATTTAACAGACACTGGTAGTGCAGTTTGTTCCATGGATTAGCTGCTGTAACTGCAGCAGAAGAAGGCCTTTGGTAAAAATGTTGGTTTATTTGGCAGGATCTTTCCCGTTGTGTCAGAATGAAATTTCTCTAGTTTTGTTTTGTTAGTGACAGTAACTCTTCATTTTTAATAGGTTAAAGATATTTCATTAAATGGAGCAGGATAGTCCCAAAGTATGTACATCAGAATAGAACTTCCTCATCCCTGATGATTGAAAAAACAACTATCACTACATTCTAGCTGTTTTTCTTACAAGATAACAGATGTTTCATGCTTTCTGCTTTGAAATTAATGGTGTGTGGTGGCAAGAGATAGCTCATATACCTTATGTTTGATAGGTTACTGGTGAGGGAGATGACAAATATCTGATTGCCACTGCTGAACAACCTCTTTGTGCTTATCATTTAGATGACTGGATTCATCCTTCACAGCTTCCATTAAGGTATTGTAACACAATCTGGCATGTCCTCAATTCCCTCAGTTTCAGTGATAGACTGGTAGTAGAAGTTTTCTTCTCTTTAAGGAGAAAAAGAAGAAATTCTTATTGGCCTTCCATGGACTAACATTTATGCCTTCCACCAGATATGCTGGATACTCGTCATGCTTCCGCAAAGAAGCTGGTTCCCATGGACGAGATACTCTGGGAATTTTCAGAGTACATCAATTTGAGAAAGTGGAACAGTTTTGTTTGACTAGTCCAAATGGCAATGACTCCTGGGACATGCATGAGGAGATGATTAAAAACTCGGAGGAATTCTTTCAACTGGTAGGTTTGATTTTCTCTTCCGCTTTCTGAGATATTGACTGCTGTTAGCAGTATCTTTGAAGCTGCATAAGCAATGTTGATTGGAATGTGGCGATTTATCTTTTACTCAGTTGCTGTAACACTAGACCTTCCATAAGAGTGCTACACCTCTTCAGACCAATGCACGCCAATTAGAGTATATAGCTACTCTTTGGAATCATATGTCACTTTGTGTTTGCACCTGTGTGAACACAGATGCAAACCAGTCACTTTACCACATTTAGCCCATTAAAAGTTTTCTTAAAATAGTCTTATCTAACCCAACATCCGAATTCGGATATATTTTTTAATTGTTTAATGAAATATTATTCTTCAATTAGCTACTTTAACATTGAAGTTGTTTTTATAAGCTACTTATTCTATCAATTCTTCAATTTTATGATTAAAAATATAATGGTAACAAATAAATGAGTCGCTAATTGATCCGGCAGCTCTAGAATGAAATTCTTTTGGAGTTTCTGATTCCTAGAGTCCCATCATCTGTTATGCTGGAGAGTTTTTTTAATCTGGACCTACTTGCACACAACTTGACCAATTAACTGGAACGTTGTCCCCCAAGGTTTAGGCAGATGGTAAGAATTCACCTTTTTGTCGCCACTACTTGGATTGGTTCCTAAGGATGCTACTCCAACTCTTTGATCCCTAGACCATCTGCTTAGGGGCTGTTGTGCTGTAGATAATTGATTGATTAGCGACTTCTCCTCTCATGGTATGACCGCTCACATTTAAGTCATTTTCTAGCGACTTCACTATCAAATAAGTTACACAAAAAAACTATGAGAGAATAATTGAAGAAGTTGCCAACAGACCACATCAACAGCTCCCCATATAGGGAATTTGAACTTCGGCAGCTTAGGAATGCATTCTGGTTCACTGCATCTTTTAAATGTTAAGAGTATAGTTGGCATTTACTATTGTTTGGTCATATTATTTATCATTAGTCTGATTTCAATCTTGGCTTGACATGCCCTGGTTGCAAGGAAATCTAAACATAGCTCTTTCTCTTCACAGCTAAAGATTCCTTACCAAGTTGTATCTATTGTTTCTGGCGCACTGAATGATGCAGCAGCAAAGAAGTATGATCTAGAAGGTTGGTATCCTGCATCTTCGACTTACAGAGAGCTTGTGTCCTGCTCAAACTGCACAGACTATCAGTCAAGGAAATTGGAAATTCGGTTTGGACAGAAGAAGGTATTGTGATCTGCCCCTTCATTCAAATTTATGGCTGCAAAAGAAGATATCTCTATTGAAATACTAAGCCAATAATTGTGGATTTATTGCCATCCACTGGTATTCGTTCAGAGTGTTAACGGATACTGCAATTAACCTTCAGTTTCCAATGTTTGTTTTAGATATTTTACTTCACACAAATCTCAACTGCTATTCTGACATAATTGTTTCCTTTAGGGTAATGAGCAAGCAAAACAGTACGTGCACTTGTTGAACTCTACTCTTACAGCGACAGAGAGGACTATCTGTTGTATACTTGAGAACAACCAGAGGGAAGATGGAGTTGAGATTCCTGAAGTTCTACGTCCATACATGGATGGGGTGACATTCATGCCTTTCCAGACCCCTCCAGCAAAAGAAGCTAAAGGAAAGAAGTCAAAGGCATAATTATTTTAAGAAACTTAAATATTCATTGCGAAAGAGCTGAAGCATGTATTCTCTTGAACTTGGACCCTCCTTTTAAGGAGCCTGAGGAGGAACAAGGGCAACTAATTTTGAATTTTGAGTGTAACAAACAAATTAGGAAACAGCTTATTAAGTGGGATCATTGACATAGAAATGCAGATTGCTATTTCCCACTTGATTTCATTATTGGTTAAAGTTATAGATTGCTTTTGGACTCCTATTACTGTATTAGCACTTCTTTTTTTTTTTTTTTTTTTTTTTTTTTTTCC
>MU745082.1:87797-105115 GCA_026770625.1 Nicotiana glauca
ACACACTATAACTTAGGAGGAGATACCGTCAGCATCACGTGGAGGTCCAGAAGCACCAGAGATTTTCCCCTGGGAACTGGAAGGTGGAAATGTCTGCAAATTCGAATCTGTAATCACAAAATAAACCCAAAATTTTCACAAACCAATTCAAACTGATCCACAAAAATAATACTGTATGATTTTGTTGAAAATCTGAAGACATTACCAGTGAATTTGACGGCAATTTGTCCAGGTGGATCTGCGACTGCCTATAATATATAAGAAATTAGAAAATTAGATCTGAACGACGGCCAGAATAATAATTCAATCAAACCAACAAAAAAAAATGAGAAAAGAATTACAGGAACAGATCCGGAAACATTCTGACTATCAATTGCGGTGTAATTGCTGGACATCATCTTCGTTTCTTCTCTGTATAAAACTGTATATGCAAATTTATTCTTTCAGCTCAGTTTCGGACACAGATCTGTGATCCTCCTCTTTCTATTTGTTTCCTTAGTTATTTTAATTTTCTTTTCTCTTTTTTTTTTTTTCGGTTTTTGGTTTTTTCCGGTAAGGGGTTATGGATCTTGTCATATTTGGGCTTTGGATTATGGGTCCCAACTCCGAAGCTTAGACGAGAATCTTTCATTTTTTTGTTGAAAACGTTTTCAAAAGAAAAAGGAAACAATAAGCAAATATTTGAAGTTCAAAAAATAAATTTGTGAAAAGGTAAATTGTTGTTACAGTTCTTATAGGAAAAAAAGAAAAAGCTAAAATACAAAATGAACATGTGATTTTATTGCTGGACCGTGTCTATAATTTTGTTTTAGTTTCCCACCCGGTATCTCGTATTTATATTTAGACCCAATTAAATTTAGATTCGCGCCGAAAAGTCCCACATTGGTTTAAAGCTTTCCTAAGTCCTAACAAAAGCGACTCCATACCCAGAGAATCGAACCGAGATCTCCGGTTAAGGATGAAGGAGTACTTACCCGAGACTATGTCTAGATTTTTCGTGATACATGTTACTGTCTTATAACAATTCTCCTATAAAAGTCTTTTTTTTTTCCTTCTTTTTTTTTTGTGGAGAACTGGGAAGTTTCAAAAATAAATAAAATATTGTAAGAGTTTTGATGGAAAAACATGCAAAAGCTATAATATATTATCTAGAGCTGGTTTTATTGATGAAATGTATATGGGTATATTTTTGTTTAACAAATCAAAACAGTCTTAAACAAACTCTCCTTTGAAAGTCAGTTTTGTTTGCAAAATAAAATGCTTGAATTTTTCTTTGATTAATTTGAAGATTAAGTACACATATAGAATTTTGTAAACCTGTGATTGTATTTTTCAAAACGGAAATGACTAGTTTTCCATTAAACCAACTAGAGTTTTCATCGTCATATACACAACTTTATTATATATAAAAATAAAAAAAACAAACAAACAAACAAACAAAAAACTATCTCCTTGTATACCACGATGAACTTTGAGGAATTAGTTCATTCAGTTTAAACAACAGATCCAAGTTCATATTGAGAAACCAACTAACTGGGGAATAAGAAAATCAAATGTTGATTGTTTCTCTCCTACATTATTGAATAAACAAATATTTCTTGTCAGGTTATTCTCTTCTAACAAATCTGAAAACTATCATCTTATTGTCTTAAATTCATCATTTGCTCGAGATGTTGCAGCCTGTAATCATATTTGTTGTATGCCATGGACCTGAATGCTGTTTAACAATGAATCTTCTCCACCGTTGAAACTAAATACTTAGATTGCAACAATGCAATTAGCTTTCTTTCTTCTGCTGATTTCTCATCAAAGTCATTATCCGCAAATACTTCAGCACAGTTGATCACAAGTAAACGATTTATGTACTTTTTAGCCTTCTCTGCCTGATTAGTAGAATTCTCCTAAGTGCAAGTATGAGGACCCAAGTTGAGGCGGAAATCTTTTCCTTTATCATTAGAAGCAATGCTGAGCTTAACACTGTTTTGAGGATTTGAGCATGTAATCCCTTGAAGAAACCCAAGATACCTTCTTTCTTCCAGATAGAGCATATGACACCACTTATTGTCTTACTTGATTTCGGTTCAGCCTTCTTATCCTCATCATCGTCTGCAGCTTGAATCATGACCTTACACCTGATTTCAGTTGATGTTAGAAAGCTTACATTGGATTTGAAATAACGTGAATCAATGATAAAATCTAAAAGAGATTCACCTGATCGCTGGATAGGTTAGAACAGTGGCTATGCTCTTTGACAGCGCACCTAATGCAAAAGCTGAGAATGCAGAAAGTACAACAGGCGATGAATCTTTTTCTGTCGTCTTCTCTTTACCTTTCAGCAAGTGTTGTTTAAGTTGATCAAAAACTGTATACTGCATCACATAAACATCTATTTTAGCATATTCTGTTGTTAAGTGGTAGAAACTTGTGGCTTCACGTATAATGGCATTACTTGAATCAACAGCGTCTCAAGTTATTCAACCAAATTTGTGTACACTAATTCAACTAGTTACTTATTCAATTTACAAGAAAAATAGTTTTTAAAGAATATTAAGTACCTGAATGGCAGGGTTGGATGTCAACAGTAAAGAAATTCCAAGGCCATCAAATGCTTCACTCCAACTACCTTCTGTAAGTGTTTTCCAGAGGCCTTTTGATTTCCCAAAAGCACTTGTCTGCATCCTTGAGGAAGCAGTATCCAGTGGCTACGCAAGAATATCAAAAAACTTAGCATCAGAATCCAATTGAGCAGCGTGATTCTCGGTTACATGAGATTATATTACATAATATTCTTTTGGCTAGCAAATATCCATGTAATCTGATGATAAAGAAATGGAAAAAGAGCCATGGACATTTAACAATGAGTTTTTGGCACTTGCACCTACAGTCTTCCATTTTTAAATTCTGTCGCACAGAAAACCCTTACCATAAGTCATGAGTTTATATCACACCATGACCATGGATTAGACATCAGAGACATTTAGTGTTTAGATAGAAACAATCTAAAATTGAGAGAGTTGCACTAGTTCTTTTGCAAACGGCAGCAGTAATGAGCAACCTGGAAAGTTGCTCCGCTAATATTTTACTGGTCTATGTGCCAGCACTATGAATAGGAGGTGTAAAATGTGCACTACATAAAACTAGTTTCAGTGTCTCAACAATTTCATTTCTTAGTTCCTTCCCGTTGGAAAAAACAGATATGCGTTACTGTTATCTGCCATATTCAAACAGACAAAAAGCTCGCTTGTCCCTCAAGAAGCATTTGCACTTGATCACAATAATAAGCCTCAAGCTCACTAGTAGGTCCTACCTTCTTAAAACATACAGGTGAGATTAACCCCCAAAAAAAGGAATAAGGTAGAGCTTCGACACTACTCTTTTTCATGTTCCAACTAATCTTTAACAAGAAACTAATCAAATTAAAGGTGATCTACAAACTGCTTACCTGAGTTGCTAGGGCTGTACAAGCGCCAGCTGCAGCTGCAATTATCAAATTGGCTCTTGTTCCAATGGATTTGGCACCACTTCTCTCCAAATAGAGTCTCTTAAAGTAGCTATATCCATAGAAATACACAAACTGGGCAATGAAAGATTGCAAGTTCTTAGTTCCCAGACCTTGGTACAGTGACAGTACCTTACCGCTTGATATTGCCTCCAGCAAAACATCTGAGAGATTCCTGCAGAAGAAAGAAATGAATCAGCGACAAATTTAACGACGTAGGAAAAAGTATAGCACTCCAACTTCCAAGTCCCAACAGACATAGTGGACGAGGTACCAAAAAAGAACCTCTGTATCAAATATTAGCACATTGTCACACAATGGATGTGCAGTGTACAAATTTCAGATGTGCATCACTTTCAAAAGATAAACAATTGAAAAGAGGGACACAGTTAAAGAAACTAAGAGCATCTCGTCCTAGACTTCTTTATAAAATCCAAGCCTTTAAAGGAATGGTCCATCATATATATAGGAAAAGATCTCTTCTTTGCCACCAAGAGAATGAAACATCAGTTAGTTGACACATCTTCTTGATAACCGAGTAGTACGTAATCAGGGATTCGACCGTGTCTCTCTAGGCAGGACTCGGTTCATTAGACTCCAAGATTAACTTATCAATCAATCAGAGAAAAACAAAATTAAAAAAAAGCTCTGAGGTTCTAAGCTCAATGGCGATTTTCTCATCCATATCAATAAATAAATTGTTCAAGTAGATAATATCTAACCCCAAAAATTATCTTTGATAAAGTGATTATGCTGACACCCCGAGGACGAGTGTTATTACCTGAAGCAAAGGTACCGGACCAAAAGCTCCAAGTCTACATACCATGCACCTCATTTGCATGAAAAAACACAGGATATTTCAATTCTCACACTAAAGGTTGTAAAATAAAAGAGATGACGCCTTTAATCCAGCAAGCATGCGCTTCCCAAATGTCCCCCTAATTAAATTAACCTTTATGTTACGGTTCAAAGTAATATTCTACCAACCTACAAAAGCCTCTCTAGTGACCATGAACAGGAGGATGTAGAGCAACTTTTTAATCCTTCTAATATAAGCAGAATATGCAATAGAAAGCTCCTGCATCTGTTTGGCCGACCAGATATTGGAATATTTTCTTAATCTGACTAACGCAATGCTTTGAATTGGACTTATCTGAAATCTGAATCAAGCATCATAATCACGCTGCTTTTCGTACAATAATGACCAAATCTTCTTTCCCGGAAATTCTAAGGCTTGAAACTTGGATGGAGGCAATACCACAATTCCCCACCATCCCAACAAGTTTCGCAAGAGAATACAAAGTCAGAAGAATAGAGAAATCTTTTAAGGATCTTGGGGTCAAAAAAGATATGCCACATTTATAATTATGACTAATAAGGTTAATATAAATAAAGCCAACAGCACAACCAATCTCTCATATTATGAATGCTGAACACTGACTCTTAATCGTCCAGAGAAAATAAAGATTAGCTCTTATCAATGCTATTCTTCAGAAAAATGAAGACAAAATTATATCTGTATTTGAAATATTCTCTTAGCTAACAAGGTAAACAGAAACGGGGCAATGGACTTATCCTTTGACTTATGCCCTTGGTCTTGGGCCGGCCAACACAGTTCTTACAAACTTCTTTCTTTTTTCTCCTCTTCTAAGAAGTCATTTCTTACAGATAAATTTTCACTATCCTACCCTCTGGGATGCAGTAAATAATGTCACAAATTTTCAGAAGAGAAACAAATCATCTTTTTACATCAACCTGATAACTTGGGAAATTCTGAGTCATCCATTTATTTCTCTGTAAAACTCAAGTACTGGAAACTCTTTTCTGTAAGCAATTGAAGGCTAGAGTTTTGAAAGGTCTCTGGATAAAATTGTTTCCAAAAGTTTCACTACAAAACAAAAGAAGTATTTTCTTCGTAGAAGGCATATTCTGCAGAAAGAAAACCTTTTAACCAAAAGGCAAGGATAATATAATAAGATGATTTGAAGAACAACTTAATAAAGGTAAATAAATATCTAATCAATGGCAGCTTTTCCAATGACAAAATTAACTTTTTTTCCTGACAACTAAATTTGGCCACATGGATTTCAATTGATCCGTTAACTAAAAATAAAACACGAATCTGATGCATAAGTCTCTTTTAAAGATCCAAACTTTAATTACCAATCAAGGGTTCCTACTGATCCAGCCCTTCCCCTTCACAGAAAAAGAATCATTTAAACAACCAAAAAGCTGATCAAACAACAACAAAAAAAGGAAAAAAGAGAGAATTCCATGATCAGAGTATAGTAAGTAATCGGGTGAAGAAATCAAGAGAACCTGTATTTACGGAGACCATGAGCTTGAACCTCAGCTTGGTACTTAGCTTTACAGGTATCAAGAGGGTACAAGATAGTAGTGCTAACTAGAGCTCCTATGGCTCCAGAAGTCGCCTCTGATATGGATTCCAGATCACCTGACATCTCTCTTTCTTCAACTATACAAAACTAATCAAGAATTCTATTTACCGCATCACAATTATCAAAAAAACCAACTTTATAGTACTAATTGAGCACGGATCATTTAACAAACGCGGAAATTCCAACATCTAATAAAGTCATTGTCTTAAAGGGAGAAAAGTAGGCGGCTTTGTATGCGAATTTGGTTTCCTGCGTTATGAATGAGCCCGAAGTGTGATTACACGGTGGGTGGGTGTGGGGTCCAGGATGGGTCTTCTTGGGAAGTGTAATACGTGATATATTAAAAATGACTTTAGCTATTACAAAATATAATATAATATTATAATAATAATAATAATAATAATAATAATAAATTTAGCTCCTATGTATTTATCATATAAAAGAATTTTGTACTGGTTATACAATTTTACCCCGATCATAATAAATTAGTATCTGTTTATTTACTAAACTAGTTTTAATATATGCGTGATGCGCGTGTACCTTGTACGATGCATATAAAATTATAAAAATATAAGTCCTTAAAATAATTTTTTTAAATATAAACTCTTGAAAATGACAAATATTGAGCCTATTTAGTAAAAAAAAAAAAAAAGTAGAGGCTAAGCATGAAACAACCAAGTTGATTTTGAAAGTTTAGTGTTCTTATATATTAGTTTCGTATCAAAATAATCGTCTAGATACCATATATTCTAGACAAGTCAACTACATAAAGAAATAAATTAGTGATGAAAAAATTATGTAGTTAAATAATAAAAAAATATCGCTAGTGACCGATCAATATAAAAAAGTGATCAGCTACAAGATAAATTTCGTAACTAATTCCTATTTTCAAAATTAAATTATGCAATAAAATCTCTTAGTAATAATATTAGTTTCTTTATAACACAAATTTTTATTACTTCTTTTCACAAATTAATTGTTACTTTTTTCCAAAAATATTTACTCTTCCTATAACCTAATGTCGTAGAAAATTTTGAGAAATAAACGAATTTAACAACCAAGCTTCTAAAAAAAATATTTTTCATTTAAATTTTAAAAACAATAAATAAATCATATGAAGGGGAAATAAAGAGGCAATTTTGGTCTTTATGATTAAACAAGGACAAAGAACAGTAATATTATACAAAATCGTGAAGTTTCCTTGTTGGAAACTAACAAAAAAATTTCCTCCTACTTTTATGGGTTCTTTTATTGTCTTAATATTTGTATCTTTATTAGGAGAAGATATCAAATACTAAATTACTTAGAAAAAACCTAGTTGATTTAGAACACTTAAATATTTGAAAGGCTTTTTGATTTAACGATATTTTACTAAGGGCTTTCGTGCTTTTAATAAAGTATATAGATATATATATTAAAAACATTATTTGTTGCAAATAATTACTTATTGATAATTATATATTACACCCTCCGGTCTATAATATATGACCAATTTGCTTTGGGCACACTCATTAAGGAAATAATAAATTTTAGATAAAAATAGTTAGTGTGACTAAACTACCCTTAATTAAATATTGCAGCAGAATTTAATGTAAGGAATAAAAGACTTTTTATGAATACGTACATAAGAGTAATTTTAAAAAAGCAGGTTGAATTTTTTCTTGATTGTATAAATGAACAATTATTTTGAATCAAAATAAAAAAGAAAAATTGATCACTTATTGTAGACCGAAGGGGGTATGTGATAAAAATATATAGTTAAATAGTTAAACTCGGTTGGAAAATGATTTTGGTTTTTTGCGTTGTCTACATTTTCCACGTGACATATCCTAAAGGTGGACTGGAATCGGTGATGGTGTCCGTCTTCGCTACGCGACTCCTTTGACCTTGGCTTGCCAAAAGGGACTTCCCAGTTTCCTCTTCGTGCCCGTTTGGGAAACTTCTTCGTAGTACTTGTAGCAAATTTATTTATTTGATTTAGCCAATTTTTCACAAAATCAGAACAATAATTATAGGATAAGTTTTCTTTTGTTTTTTAGTGCAAGGAGTACAGGAGCAAACAGATATGTTAGGGGAGAGGAGAACAAATTAGTATACTAGTACTTATTAAAACAAATTTACATATCCACTCATAACGTATACATTATGAGAATATTTTATTTTGTTGGTGTATACATAGGCGGCTGAAGGGCAAGGCAGCACAAGCAGTGGATTAGGGCTCCAAATTTTGGGGGCCCCACTTATCCTTGGTAGTAATTTTAATTTTTTTATATAAAAATTGACTATCTTATTGTTAAAAAGTAAATAACTTAAAACAAAAAGGAAAAGAAAAAATTTCTCTTTCGCCTCTCCTCCCTATCTCAATTCTGATTGATTAGCTTCTTCCTTCGCGCAAGCTAAGGTCTAACGACCCCCTTGTTGTGTTGCATTTTGTGATCTTCCGCTTCAGTCTGCGTTTTTCGAATAGCCGGGACCCGATGTTGATTTTCGATTTAAATTTCAGCGTAAGGTTTGGGGCGGCCCATCTTATTAGTTCAGCTATCACTGCTGGAAACCCCAGCGGTTGTTCGGCTGCGTACTCCCCGTCTGCTTATCTCACACTCCCAAAGTTTTGTGACTAGCGCTGGTAGCTGAGATTTTAATAATTTAAAGGGTATAAAGATATCTTTGATTTTTTTATTTAGTGGGTAAAATTTGATTTTTTATTTAAAGGGTATAAAGATATCTTTTATTTTGACAAGAGTGGGTTGCTTAAGTGGCGAGCACCCTCTACTTCCAACCAAGAGGTTGTGAGTTCGAGTTACCCCAAGAGCAAGGTGGGGAGTTCTTGGATGGTGGGAGCCGACGTTAAAGGAAATATTCTAAGCAGAAAATAATACTCTGATCCGTATAATCAATAAGATAACAAGAATTAATTTTTGTTAAATACCTATATTCCTCATAAAACAGTATTCCTATAACAATTTTGCATTAGGATCAATAATGTATTAGGAGAATTTAAATGGATCGGATTAGCTATATTATCATTTAAAAAAGTTAAAAAAATAGATTTCAAACAAAAATATACAAATTTATTTTGTTAACAAATTAGGGCCCCTCATATAGATTTTGCTTTAGGCCACCAACAATGTTGGGCCGCCCCTGTGTATACGGTCGAGATAGAATGCCTTCGATCTATATATATTTGAGAAATCGTCAGAAGTCCGATTCCGAGTAAGGCCGGGTTCGAGCTCGAGGGACCGGACCCGAGTTCGAAGGCGAAGCACGACGCATACCGAGGTCGAGTGTGTTCTACCCCGAAATAGTACCATTATGGATTTGTACCAGAACGAGCTAGATTCCAGCCATGTCCCGAAAGTCATGGCGCAAATCACGAAATAGGATTGTACAATTCTGTACTAGGTGGTTAGACAATTGTACCAAGAATATTTCCTACTGTAAATGAAAATATTCCTTATTTAGGGTTCCCCGTTATATAAAGGAGACCCCCAATCATTTGTAAGATCATCTTTTACTGAGCAAAGAATATACTCTCTACTTTTTGCTTGTTGTTCATCATAATTGTCCCTTAGCTTAATTAATTGTTCTTACTTTGATTTTCCTACTTAATTGTTCTTACTGCCCTAAGCCACCTCGAGGTCACCGTCTCGAGATCACTATTGTTAAGTAACATTGGTTTGATTCACTTCTATCTTTCATTTCTACTTCATATTTCTTGATACTTAATTGGTATTGAACTAAATCACATATCTTTGAAACCACAAATTAAATTTAATTGTTACACGTATTTTCGAGGTAAACAGTTTGCCGCCCACCGTGGGGCTAAAGATAATGGTGATTATTTCATTACTGCTTCTTATTACACATGTTATCTTTACGCTTTTTCTTGTCAAGAATCTTTGATTTTCAGGCTGAAACATGTCTAGCTCACAAAACGTACATGCTTATGACAATGAGGGTCTTGGGGGAAAACAACAACGTAGGGGTCGGTGTATCACCGATAAACCCTGGGGAAGTTCCAAACATAGAACAAGTTGATGTTGGTTCTCATATTGCTATAAACACCAGCTTAGGAACAGGCCCCGAAGGGAGCGTACGTAGGGATGCTCGACCGGGGGACCAAGGAACACCAGGAACAGGAAATGGAGGAGTTAGCTTCCAAGTGATATTTGAGATGTTGCAGGCTCAACAAATCGCCATCGCTCAACTTCAAAGTCAGAACAAGACCCCGAGTGCAGCTGAACATGAAAACAATCGATGTGCTGAAACAACGCCAGAAGGACCAAATGGAAACAACTCGGGGACTGACCCCATCATTACGAAAATGCACGATGAGCTCACTAAGAGGATCGAGTCCAGAGAAAAGAGAATTGAGGATAACGACAAGAAGGTGGATACTTATAACTCCCGTGTAGACCAGATACCGGAGGCACTTCCAGTCTTGAAAGGTCTAAATGCCAAGAAGTTCATATAAAAACTGTTCCCTCAGAACGCATCCCCGATGCCCATTCCTAAGAAATTCCGCATGCCCGATATACCCAAATATAACGAGACAATCGAACCTAATGAACATATTACTTCATGCACTTGTGGGATCAAAGGAAACGACCTGAATGATGATGAAATTGAGTCACTATTGTTGAAAAAGTTTGGGGAAACACTTTCAAAAGGAGCTATGATTTGGTATCATAACTTAGCTCCTAATTCTATTGATTCATTTGCTATGCTAGCATACGCCTTCGTTAAAGCCCACCCCGGGGCCATAAAGGTGGCCATGAGAAAGTCAGATGTCTTCAAAATAAAATAAAGGAACGACGAGATGCTAAGGGAGTTCGTGTCCAGGTTTCAGATGGAAAAAATGCAACTACCGCCGGTTTCCGATGACTGGGCAGTACATGCCTTCATGTAGGTTTTGAACGAGTGAAGCTCAATTGCTTCTCGAAAACTAAAGTAGAACTTGATCGATTATCCAACTATGACGTGGTCAGATGTGCACAATCGTTATCAATCAAAAATCAGGGTTGAGGACGACCAATTAGGAGCCCCCTCGGGTTCAGTACATCCTAACAGGTTCGTGGCCAAACCCCTGAGGGACACGAACATAGATTCAAGATCAAATAGGGAGAGGTATCAGCCATATACCGACTGAAGGAACATCCGCCAAAGCCATAACATTTCTCGGAGTGATCGGAGAAATGATTGAGGGTAAAGTTCTCGGGGACTCATTAGTAAGAGCAGGTTCGATAAACATACCGACCCCAAGGAGGCTCCTCGATTATCAGAGTACAACTTTAGCGTGGATGCATCAGGGATCGTGCCGGCCATTGGAAAAATCAAAGACACCAAATAGCTGAGGCTCATACAAGCTGATCCTTCTCAAAGAAACTCGAACTTGATGTGCAAATATCATGGCACGCACGGTCATAGAACTGAAGATTGTTGGCAGCTAAGGGAAGAGGTGGCTCGGTTGTTCAATGAGGGACACCTTCGAGAATTTCTAAGTGATCGTGCCAAGAACCACTTCAGAGAGAGAGAGAGATGCAAGGGCAAATGAGCAAGAAGAACAACAGCACATAATCCACATGATCGTTGGCGGAGTCGATGTCCCTCAACGACTTATGTTCAAGCGTACCAAAGTATCTATCACCAAAGAAAAACGGACTCGGAGCTATGTGCCCGAAGACTTCCTATCATTATGTGATGAGGAAGCAGAAGGCATATCTTAGCCTCACAATGCAAACACTAGGAAAGTTTTGATATAAATTTTTGACACTGAATTTTTTATAAATTATATAAGATGAAGACGAGCTATTTGAGAACTTATTAGAGTCTTTTTTCTAATAAAAGTTTTACATAATTTTATATACGTACGTAATTCTATAAAAAAAAGTTACAATTGCACATTTTCATCATCATAATTTTCCCTTGTTCGAGCAACAACTACAAAATTATGTGTTTCAAGTTCTCTTTCTTTGAGATTTTTTTATATTAGCAGTTAAATTTTGCATTTATGTATTTGTATTGGTAGTTGAATTTTGCATGCATGTATTTACTCAATACATCTTATTTTGATGTTCTTGATTGTAAAGCTTGATTGAATAGTATCCTTTTTGTATTAGTGGCGTTTGGACATAAGAATTGTAAAATTCCAAAATAGGATGAAAAAAAATTTCAAGTAAAAATGGTATTTGAAATTTGAAATAGTGTTTGGACATGAATATGATTTTGGGTTGTTTTTCAAGTTTTGTGAGTGATTCGAGTGAAAATTTTGAAAAATAGTTTTTTTTGGAGTTTTTCAAATTTCGAAAATTTCAAAATGCATCTTCAAGTGAAATTGGAAATTTTATGAACAAAAGCTGTAACGACTTGACCGGTCGTTTTGCCTTTTAGAACCCCATTCCCCTAAATAAAGCCTCCTGTACTTGCTTTATCTAATTTATGACTTGCGGGGGCGATTGGTTCGGGATTGGAAGGGTTCTGAGCAAAAATATGTCCATTTGCTTCTTTAAGATTTTCTTAAAAGACCAAGTTTGACTTCAATCAACTTTTAAGGAAAACAGACGTGGATTCATGATTTGACAATTTTGGAGGGTCCGTGGGAAAATATGGGACCCGAGCGTATGTTCGGAATCGAATTCCGAGGTCCCTAGCTCGAGTAATGAATTTTTATTTAAAATTGTTTAATTGAAGTTTTAAAGAATTAAAGAAGCTAAGTAATCATTGATTCCCTAGGTATCGGGCTCGAATTTTGGTTCCGGATCTTGGTACAGGTCCGTAATGTTGTTTAAGACTTGCTCGTAAAATTTGGTGCCAATCCGAGTAGTTTAAGGGCGTTTTGACCCGTTAGAGGAGAATTAAGAACTTGAAGATTCAATAGTTTGATTCATTTGGTTTTAGGGGGTGATTCCAAGATTTAGCATTGTTTTGGGAGTTCCGAGGGTTCGAGTAGGTCCGCCTCGTAATTTCATATTTGTCGGTATGTTCTGGCGGGGCTCGGAAGCCCCGAGCGTCAAACGAGCGAGGTTCGAGCTAAGCAAGAAAATTGAAGAAGAGCTGAAGTTGCTGCTTCTGTCATAACCGCATCTGCGGTTCATGGACCGCAGAAACGGTACTGCAGATGCGGTCAGCCCATCGCAAAAGTAGAAAAGGGCCAGGCCAAGGGGAAACCGCAGAAGCGGCCCAGAGACCGTAGAAGCGGTTCCGCTTAAGCCGCCCCCAGACCGCAGAAGCGGTCCAGCTTCTTAGGCCTAAATCTGCAGAAGCGGACCCGCAAAAATGGGCACCTGACCGCAGAAGCGGTCCAGGCTTCTTGGGCCATTTCCGCAAAAGCGGGCCTTTTTCCGCAGAAGCGGTCATGGCACCGCAGAAGCGAAAATCGCTGGGGTAGAGAGTTCATTTAATTCGAACTCAAAGCCATTTATTTCATTCACAACTCCACACTTGGGGGATTTGGGTGCTTCCAAAGAGAGGGTTTCAACATAACATTGTAAGGTAAGTAATTCTCATTCATCCTTAGTTTAAGTACATGTACATTAGGTAGACTAAACACTAAAACTAAGTAAAATCGAGGGTTAGAGCTAGACCTAGGGTTTTAATAAAACTAAAATTTAATCATGGAATTTGCTATGTAATGAACTAGAAATGATATATTATTGATCCTTAGGTTGTAGAGAACAACTTCCTTCGAAAAAATCTCGGAAGTCGGGCACGTGGGCCCGGGGTCGAAATTTAGGAAACTTGTGAAATGGGTTGGGAAATTACTTAAATAGTTAGAATTCGGCCTTGTAAGCCTTTATTGACTAGTTCTTACTTATTTTAACTAGTTTGTGATCGTTCGGCTCCGAATTGAGGGTTTGGGCTTGTTCTTGATATCGGAAGTACGCTTCGGAGCGAGGTGAGTCTCCTTTCTAACCTTGTAAGAGGGAATTGTCCCCATAGGTATAATAATTGAATTAATTGTCATTATATACGGGGTATATGTACGTACTAGGTGATGAGAGTCCGTACGTAGCGACTATTATGTTAAGCCCGGGTAGTCTAGGATCCATAAGCACGCTCTACGTGACATTCTAGTACGTGTTGATTAATTTGGATTTATATGAATTATTTTGAGTAAGAAGAATGAGACTAGAGAATGACCCTTATCCCGTTTGGTCCTTAAAAGGAGAATACTTGGTATTTCTGTGTATGGCTACTCCTCGTATACATGTTAATAGTTAATGTTGCTTGTTAATGAGCTTATTTTCTATTTGACCACGTCGCACGTTCGCGAGTGGGGTAATAGATGCATCTATGGTTCGAGCTGTTCGACCCTCGACAGTGCACAATTTATTTTATGTTGGATCGGGCCGTACGTTCCACAGTGATTATTTGTATATGTTTTGCTTAGAAATCCTTCAAGGGATGAAATACATATTTGCTTAGACTATAGACAAGCATTCTTGTTAGTGTTTGGGAAAGAACTGTTACTCCATGATTATTAAATGTAAATAACTTGAGATATCCATGCTTATTATAAACTCTTTGCATATTAATTGACCCTATTAAGTATCAAGTCGACCTCTCGTCTCTACTTCTTCGAGATTAGACGGGATACTTACTGGGTACATATTATTTATGTACTCATACTACACTTCTGTACTAAAATGTACAGGATATGAGGCAGGTGGATCTAGTTGTCATTCCGGTGCGTATCCGTGAGCAGGCTTGGGACTTCTACGGTGAGCTGCTTTCCCTCCATGTTGACCTGCAACCGAAGAAGTATTTCTTTGTATTTCTATTTTCTGTCTATTTGGACTCAGACAATAGGATATTATGATATTCTTTTGGATATATATTCTACTAGTTGCCCGTAGCTTATGACACCAGGTTCTGGCACACACTTTGGTAGACGATTATTTTGGGGTTGTGTAATTATATTACTTATAGTATTTCGCTCTTCTGCTTTAAATTACAAGGTAAGTGCTTATTCCACTTCTTTCTAATTAAGAAGCAACATAAGAATTTTAGTAATGTTTCCGCAATGGCTTGCTTGACAAGGGCGCCCTCACGATCTATTGTGGAAATAGGTCGTGACAACATGGTATCAGAGCACTAGGTTCACGTATGTCTCACGAGTTATGGGCAAACCTGATAGAGTCTTGTTGATCAGTACGGAGATGTCTGTATTTATCTTCGAGAGGCTGTAGGGTATTAGGAAAGACTACTCTTTATTCATTTCCTGTCGTGTAGTGCTTAGAGTACTAAATTTCCTACTTCTATTCTCTCACAGATGGTGAGGACTCGTACCGCTGACGTTCCAGACCTGGGAGGAGCTGCTCCCCCCGTTGCTAGAGGCCGAGGTAGATGCCGGGGGAGGCACAGGCCCGTGGTAGGGGACGAGGGTGACCCAGAGCCATTCAAGTTTCACCACCAGCAGATCCTATAGAGGATCCTATTATGGACGAGCAGGGCGAGGTGCCCGCAGCTGAGCCTACCCCGGCGGATTTCATGACAACACCGGGTTTTTAGGAGGTCATGGGTCGTATGCTATGGTTCATGGACACTATGACTCAGGCTGGTTTATTTCCAGCATACCCAGCCACTTCACAGGCAGGAGGGGGAGCCCAGACCCCTACTGCTCTGGCTCAAGGCCATGCAACTGCAGTATATCAGACTCCGAGTGCACTACCCGTAGATGGGGTTCAGCCAGTTGATGTGGTGGAACCCCAGCCCAGGCCAGATGTGGATGGTGACCCACAGAAGCTATTAGATAGATGGACCAGGCTTCACCCTCCAGTCTTCGTGGGTGAGCGTCATGAGGATGCTCAGGACTTTATAGATAGGTGCAGGGACATACTGCACAACATGAGAATATTGGAGTCGTATGGAGTTGACTTCACTATTTTTCAGCTTGAGGGCAGGGCACGTAGATGGTGGCAGTCCAATGTACTTGGCAGGCCAGCAGGTTCTCCTCCCCTCACCTGGGGTCAGTTCACTCAGTTATTCCTGGATCGATACATTCCTCCCTCTGAGAGGGAAGAGCTGCGGTATCAGTTTGAGCACCTAGAGCAGAGTCAAATGTTAGTGACCGATTATGAGGTGAGGTTCTCTAAGTTGTCTTGCCATGCACTTATGATACTTCCCACAGAGGCAGAGAGAGTGCGGAGGTTTGTTGTGAGATTACATACACCATCCGGTCTGGTATGGCTCGAGAAGTAGAGAAGGGTATAGGGTAGCAGCTAGTGGTTGAGATTGCACGCAGAATTGATGGTTATCGTCTGATGGGTAGAGAGAAGATGCAGCAGGATAAGAGGGCTAGATTTTCAGGAGAGTTAAGAGGTGCCCCATCTAGGGGTAGAGGCCACTTCGGGAGGGGTCAGCCCAACAGGCCATCACACTCTGCACCACCACCCCTCCCCGAGGTGCTCCGGCGAGGCTTTATTTCAGTGCGATTCCGGAGGGTTCTTACTGCCCACCAGCTACTCAGGGTTCCTCCGGCGGGTATTCTGGGTATCGGGATTCTTCTATTGCTCCTTTTAGCGCCATGCCAGAGTGTTCCTATTGTCCTCCAACTATCTAGGGTTGTGGGTATTCGAATCAGCATATTCAGACTTCAGGATAGCGGGCTATGGTTCCTAGAGCGTGCTACGAGTTTGGAGATCCAGGTCACCTGAAGAGGACTTGCCCTAGACTTCGGGGTAAGGCAGTACAACAGGTTCAGCAGCCCTAAACTCCAGCACCAGCTGCCTAGCCACTTAGAGGTGGAGGACAGACGAGTAAAGGCCATCCTAGAGGTGGAGGCCAGACAGGGAGAGGTCAACCAGCTACTCCCCAGTCAGGTGGAGGCCAGACAACCGGCGCTCCAACCAGATTCTATGCTCTTCCGGCCAGGCGAGATGCATTGGTCTCAGGTGCCGTCATCACGGGTATTATTTCTGTCAGTGGTAGAGATGCTTCGGTATTGTTTGATCCAGGGTCTACCTACTTATGTGTCACCTCTGTTTGCTCGTTTCCTGGTTATTTCTCCGGAGCCTCTGGGCACTCATGTTCATGTGTCCACTCCTGTGGGTGATTCTGTGGTTGTGAATCGGATCTACCGATCTTGTGTGGTCACTTTCTTTGGTTTTGAGACTAGAGCTAATCTTCTGTTGCTCGATATGATTGATTTTGAGGTCATCCTGGGCATGGATTGGTTATCTCTATATCACGCTGTCACGACCCCAAACCCGGTCGTGATGGCGCCCAACACTAATGCTAGGCAAGCCCGACCATTCACTCTCTCTCAATCGAGCATGAAGCTCAAAACCAATTAATTAAATACTTAAATCAAATATCAATACTCATAGCTGAAATACTCAAATGAAAATAATACGAAACCCTAACATAAACTGTAACTCCCAAAGACCTGGGGTCATGAGTCTAGAGCCTCTAAATAATAC
>MU745095.1:8615-30950 GCA_026770625.1 Nicotiana glauca
CAAAATCGTGGCTAAATTCCAAGAATATAATTTTCTAGGTTTCCCACCAAAACCTCAATTTTCTACCCATTTTCATACTAAAATCCATACATAATTAATGTATTTAACTCAAAATAGGTAGGAATAACTTACCTTAACATTGACGACAAAAATCCTCTCTTGAAGTTCCCCAAAAATCGCCCAGGCCATGAAGAAATGAAGAAGAAATGACCAAAATCCGACTTAAAACAACCCCTCTGCCTCCAAACATTTCCGCTTCTGCGGTACCATTACCGCTTCTGCGGAAACCGCTTTTGCGGTTTTGGGCCGCTTCTGTGGTTCTGGCCAAATTGGGCTGGACCGCTCCTGCGGTCTAATTTCAGCTTAAGCGGAACCGCTTCTGCGGTCCCAGCTCACCTCACTCCCAACCTCTTCTGCGGTTACTTCCTCACTTCTGCGGGGCCGCTTCTGTGGTCCTATTTCCGCAGAAGCGGAAATACCAGTAACCAGCAACACCAACCTTCCCATAAATCTATTTTTCGATCCGTTAACCACCCGGAATCCACTCGAGCCCCTGGGACACCAACCAATCATACTAACCAATCCCATAACACATTACGGACTTGCTCGAAGCCTCAAATCACATCAAACAACACTAAAACCATGAATTACACCCCGATTCGAGCTTTATGAACTTTGAACTTTCCAACTTCTATTTCCGATGCTTAAGCCTATCAAATCACTTCCGATTGACCTCAAATTTTGCACACAAGTCATATTTGACATTACAGACCTACTCCAACTTTCAGAATCGGATTTCGACCTCGATATCAAAAAGTCCACTTCCGGTCAAACTTCCCCAAAACCTTCAAATTTCTATCTTTAGCCAAATGGCTTCAAAATGACGTACGGACCTCCAAATTTACTTTCGATCACTCTCCCAACTCCAGAATCACCATACGGAGCTACTCCCAATCTCAAAATTCCAAACGGATATCGATAACACTAAAATGCACTCCAAGCCAAACTTAAGAAATTTCTTCCAAAATACTAACTTCCACAATAGGTGCCAAAATGCTCCCGGGTTATCCAAAACCCGAACTGGACATATGCCCAAGTCTAATATCATCATACAAACCTGCTGGAACCTTCAGATCCCGATTCTAAGGTCGTTTACTCAAAAATCCAATCATAGTTCATTCTTTCATTTTTAAGCTTCTCAAATGAGAAGTTTCATTTAAATTTAACTCCGATCTTCCTGAATTTAAATTTCCGACCATGCGAACAAGTCGATATACCTAAAATGAAGCTGCTCATGGCCTCGGACTGCTAAACGACGCACTAGAGCTCAAAACGACCGATCAGGTCGTTACAAAATGAGTAATTATTTCTATAACCAATCATAGTCACCTGTTCCTCATTTTGTGTTGAAGCTTGACACTTATAATTGGGATGATTACGTCCAGAAACATCACAATTCTCAAGTTGAGATGATGATTGATTATTTACCTGAAAGGCCTCAACTATTTGGGTCAGAGTTGCAATTTGTTGCGTTAATGAATTCCAAGCTTCCACTTGATTGACTCCTGCTGTAGCAATCATTCTATCAAAGGGACATTGAACATCATTTTCAGAAATTTCATTAAGAAATTTCATAGCTTCTGCAATGGTTTTGCTCATTATTGTGACGACCCGACCCGTCGTCTTATGTGTTACTGCTTCATTTTTCCCATTTATTGCTTCTTAATATTTCATTATCGGTATGTGGTGTGTGAGAGTTGATTTGGATTGGTTTTGATAAGAAATGAGGCACTTAGTCTCTTTAAGAAAGGCTTAAGTTGGAAGAGTCAACCGAAAGTTGACTTATGAGTTAGAGGGATCGGATGTGATTTACGGTGATTCGGTTAGCTTCGGGAGGTGATTTGTGACTTAGGAGCGCGATCGGAATTGATTTTGGAGGCCCGGTATAGAATTAGGCTTGAATTGGCGAAGTTAGTATTTTGGCGAATTCCGGTTGATGGGTGAGATTTTGATCCGAGGGTCAGAATGGAATTTTGAGAGTTGCTGTAGCTTCGTTGGATAATTTTGGACATGTGTGCAAATTTTTAGGTCATTCGGACATCGTTTGGTCGGGTTTTTGATCGAATGCGCATTTTGGAAGTTTTGAAGAAACTTAGGCTTGAGTCCAGTGTAATTCGATGATTTTGGTGTTAGTTGAGGTGTTTTGATGATTGGAGCAAGTTTGAATGGGGTTTTAGGATGTGTTGGTATTTTTGGTGGAGGTCCCGGGGGCTTGGGCGTGAGTTCGGGTGGTTAAACGGGGAGTTTTTGAAGTTTATTGCAGGTTCATATTGCTGGTATCAGGTATTTTCGCTTCTGCAGAAATAGGTCGCAGAAGCGGTTCTGCATAAACGAGTTATAGGTCGCAAAAGCGGTTCTTGGCCTGGTGGAGTGGTTGCGCAGAAGCGAATCATGGTTCGCAAAGGCGGGTCCGCAGGAGCGGACATTTTGTTGCAGAAGCGGAAGTGAGATTTTAATTGAAAATCCGCATAAGTGGGAATTTGGCCGCAGAAGTGGTCCCGCATAAACGGAAGCAGGACCGCAGAAGCGAAAGTCGCTGTTGGCAGAGGGTTTTATATAATATTTCCTCCGCGAGCTAGGTATTATTCTCCACCATTATTGGGAATCTTGATAGCTTTTTGGAAGCAAATGAAGAGGGTTTCGACTGGAGTTAATTGGAGGTAAGATTTTTGAGTTAAAACATGATTATTATGTGAAATTAACCTAGAAATTCATGGAATTAAGACTAAAGTTTATGGACTAGGGCTTGAGTTTTTGATATTTCAAATTGGGATTTGATAGGCCATTTGAGCTTGAATTTGGGAGTTCATGGTACGTATGGACTCGTGGCGAGACGAGGAATCCGGTAATATGAGTTTTGCAATTTTTCGAGAAGTGGGCCTGGGGCTCGGATTTTGCTAGTTTCAAGCTTTTTGCTATTTCTCGATTGTTTTCGATTGGGTATTGTTCCCGTAGCATATTTTGATGTATTCGCTCTGATTTTGGTTAGATACAACGTGCGTGGACGCCGATTTGAGGGACAGAGGTGTCGCGATCTTGAGTTTTCGCCGGTTCGAGGAGAGTAATACTTGTAAATGATATCCTGAGGGTTTGAAACCCCGGATTTGCACATCATAGTGTTGTATTGAGGTGACTTACACACTGGATAGCGAGCGTGGGGTAGAGCACCGTTGGGGATTGTGACTTGGTCCTTCCCGATTGATGAAATTACTATGTATTTGACTAAAACTACTTGTTATCATCATGATTTGGGTTGATTGCCATGTTTTGGGCTTCGTGCCGATTATTTGAATCCTTTAGGATTATTATCACTGTTTCCATGATACTTTGCATGTTAAATGATTTCAGTCCTGAGTTAAACACTGTTTTGAAATGTCCAGTTATACTTCTAAGGTTTTAAAACTTAAACTACATTTTTCTAATGTTTAGAGCTGAGAACTATTACTTGACATCGCCCTAGTGGCTCACATGCATATTCTGGACTGAGGATGGATCGGGATGCACATCGCAACAGTGTGATATTGATATTGCGCTTGGGCTGTAGGAGCCCCTCCGGAGTCTGAACCCCCATAGTGAGCGCGGGTACCCAAACGGATCGGGCTGTGCGCCGCATCGGTCATGTGCATTGCATTACATTCATGCATTGGTTCCTGTTTGTACTACGTGTCATGACATTTATCACTCTCGTATCATTGGCATCCATGCTACTTCTTGTACTGTTTACCAGATACCCTGGTGTTATTTGTTGATGGAGTGTTGTGCCCGAGGGGCTGACTTATGTGTTGGCTTGCACCATCTGATATCACATTCATATGCTTGATTGTTGGAAGAAGATATTTTCAAAAGAGGTTTCTAAATTGAGACAAATATTTTCTAAAGGATTTTCACGATTTTCTACTGTTTTCTCAAAGGGTCGTACTGCCCTATATAGCATGATGGAGTGCTCTTACGTCATTTCTTGCCGTTCAGTTATTATTTACTCTTATTACTAATTGAGTTGGAGTACTCACTTTACTCCCTGCACCTCGCGTGCAGTTGCAGGTATTGTTCACCCGGAAGCGGGTTAATAGTTGATTGAAGGTATTACTGCTGGTATACTACTAGTAGTGGGCAAGGTGACTGCCAGCGTTCGCGGCACCGGACTTCATCTTTTGATTCCAGATTTTATTTTGTATACTATTATTGGCCCAGTAGTTGTGTTCAGTCTTCTTTAGATGCTCGTGACTTGTGACACCCTGGTCAGGTTATGTTGGGTTGTAGATATTGATTATTATTGTCATTAGGTAACATTTATCTATTCATTTACGTCAATAATTTTGAAAGGGGCATCGTTATTCTATTGGCTGGCCTTGTCTTCACGAGAGGCGCCATCACAACCGGGTTTGGAAATTGGGTCATGACAAGTTGGTACCAGAGCCAAGTTACTCGGTCTCACAAGTCATGAGCAGGTTTAGTAGAGTCTCGCGGATCGGTACGGAGACGTCTGTATTTATCCTCGAGAGGCTGCAAAACCTTTAGGAAAAACTTCCCATTCTTGGAACTCTAATCGCGCGTACTTGATTCAGCTTGGAATATAACTCTTGAAATTCCTTCTACACATCGGTATGCGCACATGAGCGCTCAATATTGTATGTGCCTTGATGGCTTGTGATTCCCCGATCAAGGGGCGAGATGTGATCTCTGTGAGTTTTGATGTTGGGCCAGTCTGGAGGACTTGAGGCCGGATCATTGCCTATGGCTTGAGCACCGAGGTGCTGATTGTGTGAGCAAATGTTTTGAACTTATATGTCGGTATTGTCCCTATTAGCCTAAATGGCAGTTTGGTATTCATGTGATGAGTATGTTAGTACTGCGAGATGTATCTATATGACTTGATAGTGATGAAGAAGTCTGCTGGATAACAGATGAATTGTTAAGTGTTCATTCCTATTGTGATTTGTTATGTATCCCCGAGTTATAGGCGCGTGAAGATTATTTTTCGTGTCTCCTAGTTGGAAAGTAAAGTGCATTACATGTGGCGGTATGAGTTTAGACTCAAGAAGACTAAATGACTGTGTTATGTGTATGATGGTGAAAGGTGTGCAAAAATACTAAACTGAGGCGAAGCAGGTGGGTTATCTCCTGCGGAGTGTTCTTGAGTGGTATGATCTGTATGTGTCCGTTAGAAGGTCCCATGTGTAATTGAAAGGTATGTGTTGTCATTTAAAAAAAAAAATTCCGGTCGCTTGAGAGAGTGGACTCAACTGACGTGGGGATGAATGCAAGAATTGCAGAGGATTTCAGTACGAGATGATCTGTGTTTTCACAAACTTGTAAATGATTTGAGTTTAATCTCACTATGGTATTGTGGCATCATTAGAGTAAAAGTATTATGAGTTGTTGAGTGTGTCTTGATATATGGCTTCGAGCCAAGTTTGGGAGATTGTTGTTGATTAGCTGATTGCACGGTTGTGTGCTATGTTGGTTTCGTTTCGAGGTATACTGGCGGATCAGTTTTGGTTGCAGAAATTGAGCCGAGGATGGCACGAGTGAAGAAAAATTTTGATAATGGTTATATGGTACTTCGTAGGTGTGTGGAAATAATAGGACGTCATGAGCTGTTGATGATAAATAATGCTCAGTGTATAGAGAAGGAATATGTTTGTTTGTATTGGGATGAGATCATCTCCTGAGGTGTCAGAGTGCTAATAAAGCATGAGTGATTCTGTTCGTTGAGTCAGGTAATTTGCAGTCTGAATAGGAGTGAATGACTTTCGAGAGTGATTCTAATGTGTTCAAGATTTTACATGTAACAATCAGGTGTCTCAAGGTTGTGTATGTGGTCAGAGACCGTGTTTTCATCGGAAAATGTCGAGGCTTGTGGTATTTTTATGTCGATTATGGGATCCTATGTATCGGTATCTGGAAGGTAATGGTAACGAATTCAAATTCGCAGGAAGTTCTTCAAAGTAAAGCATTCTAGAATGTGGTATTTCTGGGAACGTTTGAGAGAGTATTCAGTGGCCTATGGGTCTTAGACAGTGTGGTCTTATGTTCGAATCTCCTATGGTGAGCCTGGATTGAGGCATTGTGATGCTACCGCAAGGAAGAGATATCAAGTTGATGATGAATCAGAAGGGAAATTAGATAGATGGAATAGCTTGTTGGTAGACCGAACCAGAATGGTAAAGATATGATTAATTTTTGTGTGTGTTCGAGGCAATGAGTTCGTACAGGTATTTTGCAACAAAGCTCTTGAGTTCTGACAGCTTGTTTAGCTTGTCCTAGTTAGAAGGATTCAATTCTGACAATTTAGCTTGTACGAATGGAATTGGCAGAGGTGTTCTTGTTGGGTTTTACCGTGGTTTGGAGACGTATATACTGTCTATGGGCATGTGAGGCATGGAATGAGTAATGATTTCTCTTCTGGATGGGATTGATGGAGAGTTCTTGACTAGTAGAGTACGTAGATGTTTGCGGTTAGGAAGGGAGATGGAGTTATCATGTTATACTAGTGTAGTATAGTATAAGCGATATGTTGTGGAGGATTGGGATTAGTGTGTGTAAGGTTACGGTTCAGTTCATAATGGAAATTCATTAAATTCTTAAGAAGCACGGGTAGTAGTAAGTGATTAAGAATCGATCTTCAAATGATTAGGGTGAATGATCCTCATATGACTAAGGAAAATGGTATTGCCAATCATAGTGATTTGATAAGGGTATATGCTGCAGAAAAAGGGCAATGTGATTAAGTTGATGGCACTTCGGTAGTGTTGCGGCATTTTCTTGATGGATCGACTGCTGATATTTGAGTGTGTTTGATGGCACAGGAGAATTTTAAAATATCTTTCGGGGAATGATTAGGTACTCAAGATGTGATATGTATTCATACTGCGAGATTTGGGATCAGGTACAGTGATTCGTGTACTATATGGAGTTGGAGACTAGGAGTTCTCAGGTACAGACTATATGGTGGTTGTAGATCGTGTGTATCGGCATCGTTTAGCGGCTATTAGGATTTGGAGACCCGAGTGGATCTTTCTTTGCTTGGTATATTAGATTGTGGATATGATGGTGGGGTATAGACTGATTGTCGCAGTGTTGGGTTATTCTAGACTATCGTGCTATGGGCTATGTCGGAAAATGCCACAGGTTGCGTGGCGAGGTGCATCGGATTATGTTCTAGCAGAATGGGTTGTATTCCAAAGACCAACAGATGGTTAGGAGGGATTGCTTTTTCTTAATTGGGCCTTCGCGGCGGATATCAGTACAGAGGTTTCTACCATTGATTCAGTTCCGGTATTAAGGAGGTTTCTACTATTTCGGATGCGTTTCTTGTGGTCGGGAATGTGTCCGGACGAGATTGTGGACTGCGGTAATTATTTGGTGCCGGTTACCGTATTGTACGGCTCCGGCAGGAGTTATAGTATTGGAAGGATCAGCTTCAGGCTTCTTGATATTGAGTTTGTTGGTAGGCCGAGGTGGCTATATATTTAGATTTTAGCTTGGTTGGCCCCGAGTTGTATTGTTGAGGGATAGGTTGATTCGATCGTTCTTGAGCTTGTTAGTGATCTGGGGAGATCTATGAGTCGCTCTTCTATGCTGTGAGACGTTATAATTAGTTGGATATGGGCACATGTAGTGCGGTTCTATTGAGTATTCATAGAGAAAGTCGAGCGGGAAGAGTAATTGAGTGTTTCTCGGTAAATGGAGTATTAGTTATGATCTATCAGGTTGCGTGTCGTATGTTATTTGTTCCACCGTGGGTGTAAAGAATTGCTTTGGTTTCAGACATCAAAAATTGTGCGTGGCTGTTGATTTTTAGCATAGCGATTTGAGGTGCTTCGTGTGTAACAATGTTGGGATAGGATCGCATATTGTAACGAGGCTACGTGGATTTATGACCTTTCGGGGTAGCTTCAAGTGTTCTATTTCTATGATGTGAGACGGGGTCTCAGCAGTGTGTTGTGATGGTACTGATGAGCTTGAGGTACAGCTCTTTCGTTTGAGTCGTTTGTCATGATTTGAGTATGTTCAGACTATTTCTCATTGGTACGTGTATTATGCAAGTTATGGTATAGGCCTGTGTTGAGGTGTCATATCACCACAGTGGTGTGTTGGATTCGAGGTGATCGTTGGAGTCATTAATGAATACGAACAGATGTGATTTCAGCTTGTTAGAAGGAAAGTATCGAGGTTTGGCCCGGAAATCTGTTGTGGAATTAGTCAAAAAGGAAGCGGCTTCATGTATGGGTAATCTGAGGAATGGATACGGTTTATCGCGTGTTTCATTTGTCGTTGGCAGTATATGAAAGTGTTGGAATAAGGATTTAGGTAGTAAAAGGTTTTCTATCGGTTTTTGGTTGTTGTGGGTAGCTACTGTGGATAAAAGTTATCATTTCGAGTGCTTGGATTATGTGGTATATCATATGGTTCCACCTGAGGTTGCTGGTATGGTTTATTACAGCTGGTTCAAGTTTATTCTGAATATTGACGTGAGGTTCTGATTTTGAGTATGACTTCGGAAAGTGCAATATGGTCCTACGGTTTATGGTTTATATGGAATGTGAAATTTCAGGTGTGTTGTATTATCGGACCTATGTGAGATAGGGTGACGTGGGATCACCCCGGGTATATGCTTGGTAAGGTCATTCAGCTATTGGTTGGATTCTAGTACAACTCTGGGTAAGCTCGAGGACGAGCGATTGTTTAAGTTGGGGAGGATGTGATGACCCGAACCGTCGTCTCATGTGTTAGTGCTTCGTTTTTCCCGGTTATTGCTCCTGAATATTTCATTATCGGTATGTGGTGTGTGAGAGTTGATTTGGATTGGTTTTGATAAGAAATGAGGCACTTAGTCTCTTTAAGGAAGACTTAAGTTGGAAGAGTCAACCGGACGTTGACTTATGAGTTAGAGGGCTCAGATGTGATTTACGGCAATTCGGTTAGCTTCGGGAGGTGATTTGTGACTTAGGAGCGCGATCGGAATTGATTTTGGAGGCCCGGTGTAGAATTAAGCTTGAATTGGCTAAGTTAGTATGTTGGCGAATTCCGGTTGATGGGTGAGATTTTGATCTGAGGGTCGGAATGGAATTTTGAGAGTTGCTATAGCTTCGTTGGGTGATTTTGGATATGTGTGCAAATTTTCAGGTCATTCGAACATCGTTTGGTCGGATTTTTGATCGAATGCGCATTTCGGAAGTTTTGAAGAAACTTAGGCTTGAATCCAGTGTAATTCGATGATTTCGGTGTTAGTTGAGGTGTTTTGATGATTGGAGCAAGTTTGAATGGGGTTTTAGGATGTGTTGGTGTTTTTGGTTGAGGTCCCGGGGGGCCTCGGGGTGAGTTCGGGTGGTCAAACGGGGAGTTTTTGAAGTTTATTGCAGGTTCATATTGCTGGTATCAGGTATTTTCGCTTCTGCAAAAATGGGCTACAGAAGCGGTTCTGCATAAGCGAGTTATAGGTCGCAAAAGCGGTTCTTGGCCTGGTGAAGTGGTTGCGCAGAAGCGAATCATGGTTCGCAAAGGCGGGTCCGCAGGAGCGGACATTTTGTCGCAGAAGCGGAAGTGAAATTTTAATTGAAAATCCGCATAAGCGGGAACTTGGCCGCAGAAGCGGAAGCGGGACCGCAGAAGCCAAAGTCGCTGTTGGCAGAAGGGTTTTATATAATATTTCCTCCGCGAGCTAGGTATTATTCTCCACCATTGTTGGGCATCTTGAGAGCTTTTTGGAAGCAAATGAAGAGGGTTTCGACTGGAGTTAATTGGAAGTAAGATTTTGGTGTTAAAAACATGATTATTATGTGAAATGAACCTAGAAATTCATGGAATTAAGCCTAAAGTTTATGGACTAGGGCTTGAGTTTTTGATATTTTAAATTGGGATTTGATAGGCCATTTGAGGTCGAATTTAGGAGTTCTTTGTATGTATGGACTCGTGGCGAGACGAGGAATCCGGTAATATAAGTTTTGTAATTTTTCGAGAAGCGGGCCCGGGGCTCGGGTTTTGGTAGTTTCGAGATTTTTGCTATTTCTCGATTGTTTTTGATTGGGTATTATTCCCGTAGCATATTGTGATGTATTCGCTCTGATTTTGGTTAGATACGACGCGCGTGGAGGCCGATTTGAGGAGCAAAGGTGTCGCGATCTTGAGTTTTCGCTGGTTCGAGGTGAGTAATACTTGTAAATGATATCCTGAGGGTTTGAAACCCCGGATTTGCACATCATAGTGTTGTATTTAGGCGACCTGCACACCGGATAGCGAGCGTGGGGTAGAGCACCGTTGGGGATTGTGACTTGGTCCTTCCCAATTGATGAAATTACTATGTATTTGACTGAAACTACTTATTATCATCATGATTTGGGTTGATTGCCATGTTTTGGGCTTCGTGCCGATTATTTGAATCCTTTAGGGATTATTATCACTGTTTCCATGATACTTTGCATGTTAAATGATTTCAGTCCTGAGTTAAACAATGTTTTGAAATGTCCAATTATACTTCTAAGGTTTTAAAACTTAAACTACATTTTTCTGATATTTGGAGCTGAGAGCTATTACTTGACATCGCCCTAGTGGCTCACATGCATATTCTGGACCGAGGATGGATTAGGATGCACGTTGCAACAGTGTGATATTGATATTGCGCTTGGGCTGTTGGAGCCCCTCTGGAGTCTGAACCCCCATAGTGAGCGCGGGTACCCAAACGGATCGGGCTGTGTGCCGCATCGGTCATGTGCATTGCATTGCATTCATGCATTGGTTCCTGTTTGTACTACGTGTCATGACATTTAGCACTCTCATATAATTGGCATCCACACTACTTCTTGTACTGTTTACCAGATACCATGGTGTTATTTGTTGATGGAGTGCTGTGCCCGAGGGGCTGACTTATGTGTTGGCTTGCACCATCTGATATCGCATTCATATGCTTGATTGTTGGAAGAAGATATTTTCAAAAGAGGTTTTTAAATTGAGACAAATATTTTCTAAAGGATTTTCACGGTTTTCTACTGTTTTCTCAAAGGGTCGTACTGTCCTATATAGCATGATGGAGTGCTCTTACGTGATTTCTTGCCGCTTAGTTATTATTTACTCTTATTACTCATTGAGTTGGAGTACTCACTTTACTCCCTGCACCTCGCGTGCAGTTGCAGGTATTGTTCACCCGGAAGCGGGTTAATAGCTGATTGAAGGTATTATTGCTGGTATACTACTAGTAGTGGGCAAGGTGACCGCCAGCGTTCGCGGAACCGGACTTCATCTTTTGATTCCAGATTTTATTTTGTATATTATTATTGGCCCAGTAGTTGTGTTTAGTCTTCTTTAGATGCTTGTGACTTGTGACACCCCGGTCAGGTTATAGATATTGATTATTATTGTCATTAAGTGACATTTATCTATTTATTTACGTTAATAATTTTGAAAGGGGCATCATTATTCTGTTGGCTGGCCTTGTCTTCATGAGAGGCGCCATCACGACCGGGTTTGGAAATTGGGTCGTGACAAGTTGGTATCAGAGCCATGTTACTAGGTCTCACAAGTCATGAGCAGGTTTAGTAGAGTCTCGCGGATCGGTACTGAGACGTCTGTATTTATCCTCGAGAGGCTGCAGAACCTTTAGGAAAAACTTCCCATTCTTGGAACTCTTATCGTGCGTACTTGATTCAGCTTGGAATATAACTCTTGAAATTCCTTCTACACGTCGGTATGCGCACATAAGCGCTTAGTATTGTATGTGCCTTGATGGCTTGTGATTCCCCGATCAAGGGGCGAGATGTGATCTCCGTGAGTTTGATGTTGGGCCAGTCTGGAGGACTTGAGGCTGGTTCTTTGCCTATGGCTTGAGCATCGAGGTACTGATTATGTGAGCAAATGTTTTGAACTTATATATCGGTATTGTCCCTATTAGCCGAAATGACAGTTTGGTATTCATGTGATGAGTATGTTAGTACTGTGAGATGTATCTATATGACTTGATAATGACAAAAAAGTCTGATGGATAATAGATGAACTGTTAAGTGTTCGTTCCTATTGTAATTTGTTGTGTATTCCCGAGTTATAGGCGCGTGAAGATTATTTTTCGTGTCTCCTAGTTGGAAAGTAAAGTGCATTACATGTGGCGGTATGAGTTTAGACTCAGGAAGACTAAATGACTGTGTTATGTGTATGACGGTGAAAAGTGTACAGAAATACTAAACTGAGGATTGGGATTAGTGTGTGTAAGGTTACAGTTCAGTTCATAATGGAAATTTATTAAATTCTTAAGCAGCACGGGTAGTGGTAAGTGATTAAGAATCGATCTTCAAATGATTAGGGTGAATGATCCTCATATGACTAAGGAAAATGGTATTGCCAATCATAGTGATTTGATGAGGGTATATGCTGCAGAAAAAGGGCAATATGATTAAGTTGATGGCACTTAGGTAGTGTTGCGACATTTTCTTGTTGGATCGACTGATATTTGAGTGTGTTTGATGGCACAGGAGGATTTTAAAATATCTTTTGGGGAATGATTGGGTACTCAAGATGTGATATGTATTCATACTGCGGGATTTGGGATCAGGTACGGTGATTCGTGTGCTATATGGAGTTGGAGACTGGGAGTTCTCAGGTACAAACTATGTGGTGGTTGTGGATCGTGTGTACCGCCACCGTTTAACGGCTATTGGGATTTGGAGACCCAAGTGGATCTTTCTTTGCTTGGTATATTAGATTGTGGATATAATGTTGGGGTGTAGACTGATTGTCTCAGTGTGGGTTATTCTAGACTATCATGCTATGGGCTATGTCGGAAAATGCCACAGGTTGCGTGGCGAGGTGCATCGGATTATGTTCTAGCAGAGTGGGTTGTATTCCAAAGACCAGCGGACGGTTAGGAAGGATTGCTTTTTCTTAATTGGGCCTTCGTGGCGGATGTCAGTGCATAGGTTTCTACCATTGATTTAGTTCCGGTATTGAGGAGGTTTCCACTATTTTGGATCCGTTTCTTGTGGCCAAGCATGTCGCCGGGCGAGATTGTGGACTGCGGTAATTATTTGGTGCCGGGCACCATATCGTACGGCTCCGGCAGGAGTTACAGTATTGGAAGGATCAGCTTCAGGCTTCTTGATATTGAGTTCGTTGGCAGGCCGAGATGGCTATATATTTAGATTTTAGCTTGGTTGGCCCCGAGTTGTATTATTGAGGGATAAGTTGATTTGATCGTTCTTGAGCTTGTTAGTGATCTGGGGAGATCTATGAATCGCTCTTCTATGCTGTGAGACGTTATAATTAGTTGGATATGGGCATATGTGGTGCGGTTCTATTGAGTATTCATAGAGAAAGTCGAGCGGGAAGAGTAATTGAGTGTTTCTCGATAAATGGAGTATTAGTTATGATCTATCAGGCTGCGTGTCATATGTTATTTGTTCCACCGTGGGTGTAAAGGATTGCTTTGGTTTCAGACATCAAAAATTGTGCGTGGCTGTTGATTTTTAGCATAGCGATTTGAGGTGCTTCATGTGTAACAATGTTGGGATAGGATCGCGCATTGTAGCGAGGCTACGTGGAGTTATGACCTTTCAGGGTAGCTTCAGGTGTTCTATTTCTATGATGTGAGATGGGGTCTCAGCCGTGTGTTGTGATGGTACTGATGAGCTTGAGGTACAACTCTTTCGTTTGAGTCGTTTGTCATGATTCGTGTATGTTCAAGCTATTTCTCATTGGTACGTGTATTATGTAAGTTGTGGCGTAGGCCTGTGTTGAGGTGTCATATCACCACAGTGGTGTGTTGGATTCGAGGTGATCGTTGGAGTCATTAATGAATACGAACATATGTGATTTCAGCTTGTTATAAGGAAATTATCGAGGTTTGGCCCGGAAATATGTTGTGGAATTAGTCAAAAAGGAAGTGGCTTCATGTATGGGTAATCCGAGGAATGGTTGCAGTTTATCGCATGTTTCATTTGTCGTTGGCAGTATATGAAAGTGTTGGAATAAGGCTTTAGCTAGTAAGAGGTTTTCTATCGGTTTTTGGTTGTTGTGAGTAGCTACTGTGGATAGAAGTTATCGTTTTGAGTGCTTGGATTATGTGGTATATCATATGGTTCCACCTGAGGTTGCAGGTATGGTTTATTACAGCTGGTTCAAGTTTATTTTGAATATTGACGTGAGGTTCTAATTTTGAGTATGACTTCGGAAAGTGTAATGTGGTCCTACGGTTTATGGTTTAGATGGACTGTGAAATTTCAGCTGTGTTGTATTATAGGACCTATGTGAGATAGGGTGACGTGGGATCACCCCGGGTATATGCTTGGTAAGGTCATTCAGCTATTGGTTGGATTCTAGTACAACTCTGGGTACGCTCGAGGACGAGTGATTGTTTAAGTTGGGGAGAATGTGACGACTCGACCCGTCGTCTCATGTGTTACTGCTCCGTTTTTCCCGGTTATTGCTTCTTAATATTTTATTATCGGTATGTGGTGTGTGAGAGTTGATTTGGATTGGTTTTGATAAGAAATGAGGCACTTAGTCTCTTTAAGGAAGGCTTAAGTTGGAAGAGTCAACCAGACGTTGACTTATGAGTTAGAGGGCTCGGATGTGATTTACGGCGATTCAGTTAGCTTCTGGAGGTGATTTGTGACTAAGGAGCGCGATCGGAATTGATTTTGGAGGCCCGATATAGAATCAAGCTTGAATTGGCGAAGTTAGTATTTTGGCGAATTTCGGTTGATGGGTGAGATTTTGATCCGAGGGTTGGAATGGAATTTTGAGAGTTGTTGTAGCTTCGTTGGGTGATTTTGGACATGTGTGCAAATTTTCAGGTCATTCAGACATCGTTTGGTCGGGTTTTTGATCGAATGCGCATTTTGAAAGTTTTGAAGAAACTTAGGCTTGAGTCCAGTGTAATTCGATGATTTCGTTGTTAGTTGAGGTGTTTTGATGATTGGAGCAAGTTTGAATGGGGTTTTAGGATGTGTTGGTATTTTTGGTTGAGGTCCCGGCGGCCTCGGTGTGAGTTCGGGTGGTTAAACAGGGAGTTTTTGGAGTTTATTGCAAGTTCATATTGCTGGTATCAGGTATTTTCGCTTCTGCAGAAATGGGCCGCAGAAGCGGTTCCGCATAAGCGAGTTATAGATCGCAAAAGCGGTTCTTGGCCTGGTGGAGTGGTTGCACAGAAGCGAATCATGGTTCGCAAAGGCGGGTCCGCAGGAGCGGACATTTTGTTGCAGAAGCGGAAGTGAGATTTTAATTGAAAATCCGCATAAGCGGGAGTTTGGCCGCAGAAGCGATCCCGCATAAGCGGAAGCGGGAATGCAAAAGCGAAAGTCGCTGTTGGCAGAAGGGTTTTATATAATATTTCCTCCGCGAGCTAGGTATTATTCACCACCATTGTTGGGCATCTTGAGAGCTTTTTGGAATCAAATGAAGAGGGTTTCGACTGGAGTTAAATTGGAGGTAAGATTTTTGAGTTAAAAACATGATTATTATGTGAAAATTAACCTAGAAATTCATGGAATTAAGCCTAAAGTTTATGGACTAGGGCTTGAGTTTTTGATATTTCAAATTGGGATGTGATAGGCCATTTGAGCTCGGATTTGGGAGTTCTTGGTATGTATGGACTCATGGCGAGAGGAGGAATCTGGTAATATGAGTTTTGTAATTTTTCGAGAAGCGGGCCCGGGGCTCGGGTTTTGGTAGTTTCGAGATTTTTGCTATTTCTCGATTGTTTTCGATTGGGTATTGTTCCGTAGCATATTGTGATGTATTCGCTCTGATTTTGGTTATATACGACGCGCGTGGAGGCCGATTTGAGAGGAAAAGGCATCGCGAGCTTGAGTTTTCTCCGGTTCGAGTTGAGTAATACTTGTAAATGATATCCTGAGGGTTTGAAACCCCAGATTTGCACATCATAGTGTTGTATTGAGGTGACTTGCACGCCGGATAGCGAGTGTGGGGTAGAGCACCGTTGGGGATATTGACTTGGTCCGTCCCGATTGATGAGATTACTATGTATTTGACTAAAACTACTTGTTATCATCATGATTTGGGTTGATTGCCATGTTTTGGACTTCGTGCCTATTATTTGAAACTATATTTTTCTGATGTTTGGAGCTGAGAAATATTACTTGACATCGCCCTAGTGGCTCAAATGCATATTCTGGACTGAGGATGGATCGGGCTGCACGCCGCAGCGGTGTGATATTGATATTGCTCTTGGGCTGTAGGAGCCCCTCCGGAGTCTGAACCCCCACAGTGAGCGCGGGTACCCAAACGGATCGGGCTGTGCGCCGCAGCGGTCATGTGCATTGCATTGCATTCATGCATTAGTTTCTGTTTGTACTATGTGTCATGACATTTAGCACTCTTATATCATTGGCATCCATGCTACTTCTTGTACTGTTTACCAGATACCCTAGTGTTATTTGTTGATGGAGTGCTGTGCCCAAGGGGCTGACTTATGTGCTGGCTTGCACCATCTGCTATCGCATTCATATGCTTGATTGTTGGAAGAAGATATTTTCAAAAGAGGTTTTTAAATTGAGCCAAATATTTTCTAATGGATTTTCACGGTTTTTACTGTTTTCTCAAAGGGTCGTACTGTCCTATATAGCATGATGGAGTGCTCTTACGTGATTTCTTGCCGCTCAGTTATTATTTACTCTTATTACTCATTGAGTTGGAGTACTCACTTTACTCCCTGCACCTCACGTGCAGTTGCGGGTATTGTTCACCCGGAAGCGGGTTAATAGCTGATTGAAGGTATTACTGTTGGTATACTACTAGTAGCGGGCAAGGTGACCGTCAACGTTCGCGGCACCGGACTTCATCTTTTGATTCTAGATTTTATTTTATATATTATTATTGGCCCAGTAGTTGTGTTCAGTCTTCTTTAGATGCTCGTGACTTGTGATACCCCGGTCGAGTTGTGTTGGGTTGTAGATATTGATTATTATTGTCATTAAGTGACATTTATCTATTCATTTACGTTAGTAATTTTTAATGGGGCGTTGTTATTCTGTTGACTGGCCTTGTCTTCACGAGAGGCGCCATCACGATCGGTTTTGGAAATTGGGTCATGACAATTATGGATCCTCCTGATGCTGCATCAATAACATTTCTAGCAATGGGTTTAAGACCATGATAAAAAATATATAAGATGTCACGATCTTGGATACCATGGTGTGGGCATTTTCTTAACATTTCTTTTAATCATTCCTATGCTTGGTATATAGATTCACAATCTGTCTGCATAAAATTATTGATTTCTTGCTTCATTTTAAATGTTTTTGCTGGTGAAAAATATTTATTAAGAAATTTCTGAGTCATCTGATCCCATGTAGTGATTGAACCTCTTGGCAGACTTCACAACCATATTTTTGCTTCACCTTTTAATGAAAAAGGAAAAAGTCGTAACCTGATAGCGTCTGCTGTGACTCCATTATACCTGCAAGTTTCAACTAATTCAAGAAAATCAATTAGATGGGTGTGAGGATCTTCACTCGCATCACCATTAAACTGACATGACTGTTGAATGGTTTGAATCAAGACTGTGCGAATTTCAAAGTTGTTTGCTGCAATTGGTGGTCTCCTCACACTTGATTCTCCTTCAAAATGATCTGGCCTTGCATAATCTCTAAGTATTCTATCATGTCGTGGAGCCACCTCATCGAACTGTTCTTCCACTTGATGTGATGGAAGTTGGTTATTATTAAGCTCTTCATTCTCTATTTCTTCACAAGTTATACTTTGAGGAGATGATGTTTGTCCTTTCCTGCGCAACCGAAGAGTTTTTTTCAATTTTTGAATAATAATTCGCCAACTCTTTTGTAGAAGAGCGGGTAATAAACTACCTGAATTCGTTAAAGAAAAGATTTTTTTTTGAAAGAAAATCAAACTTAGTTCCTAAAATAGTAGCGGTGATACTAAAAAGAAAAAAAAATGTATATTAAATTAGTATTAGTAATTAATATAACTAGTGATACTAATTAAAAATAGAAAATAAAATATGTTTTTTTTCTTAATAAAATGAGCAAGTTGATCCTAGAAACAATAGAATGATATCGTAGAATAAAAATAAAAATAAAAAAAATTGAAAAAGAAAAAATGATGCAAAAACAGTAAGTATTAATGTTGTTAATAAGAGATTCTAGAAAGACATTACTAGTAACAATAATTACAGTAGTAACAAAAAAATAATAAAACAAAGATAACAATAATACTAATGCTACTTGTGACAACCTGACCCATCGTCTCATGAGTTACTGCTCCGTTTTTTCCATTTTCAGCTTCTTTATGCTTCATTATCCGTATCTTATGTGATCAAGGTGGTTTGGAAGGGTTTTGATAAGAAACGAGACACTTAGTCTCTTTTAAGAAGGCTTAAGTTGGAAAAGTCAACCGGACGTTGACTTATAAGTTATAGGGCTCGGATGTGAATTCCGACGGTTCGGTTAGTTCTGGGAGGTGATTTGTGACTTAGGAGTGTGACCGGAAGTAATTTTGGAGGTCCGATATAGAATTAGGCTTGAATTGGCAAAGTTAGTATTTTGGCGATTTACGGTTGATAGGTGAGATTTTTATCTGAGAGTCGGAATGGACATCTGAGACTTGCTGTAGCTTCGTTAGGTGATTTGGGATATGTGTGCAAAACTTTAGGTCATTCGGACGTGGTTTGGTTGGGTTTTTGATCGAATGCATGTTTTGGAAGTTTTAGAAGAACTTAGGCTTGAATTTAATGTAATTTGATGGTTTTGGCATTGTTTGAGACGTTTTGATGATTGGAACAAGTCTATATGATATTTTAGGAGGTGTTGGTATTTTTGGTTGAGGTCCCGGGGGTCTCGGGGTGATTTCGGATGGCTAACGGGAACTTTTGAAGTTGGAAAATTTCATAATAGACGAAAGTTGTAAATGAGTGCGCATAAGATCTCACTTTAAATGATCATATCTACAGTTATATAAGGAGTTGGGTGATGCACAACCTATCAAATTAAAACCCTTTGAGTCTAGTTTCTAACTCAATAAACTTTTTGTCATTTGGAGGTGTATACAGAAAGTTATGACCATATTACTAGGCATGTGTCACTAGCGCGCCCAGGTGAGCGATCGCTAGTGGACGCGCATGTTGCGAAGTTTCTGCCTTCGTCGCGCTACTTTAGAGCGACCAGATGTGCGATCGCGCTAGTGGGAGGCTTCTAAATACACCTAAGGACCGGAAATAAGAGAATTTGAGATATTTCTCAAGCTTAGGGCTTCCACTACACCCCAACTCGACCAAGGCATCTAATTGCACACCTAAGGTGAGTTTTTAATTGTGTTTTCATGGTGATTTCACTTCTCAATCACTAGTAACAACATGGTTTTGACTGGATTTCATAGAATTTCTTCAAAATCTCAAGAACACCCCATAGTTGTCTTTCAAGATTTGGTCTACAAGAGGTAATCCTATACTTTAGACTTACATATATGGAGTTATTATGGAATTATGAGTATGAATCATGTATTACAACTTATGGTACGGTGATTGGAGACCATAAATTCCCAAATTAAATAAATGAACATGGTAGGGATTTAAAGGTGTTTATTTGATGGAAGTTTTGTTGGTTTGGGTGTGAATGGTTGATCACACATGTGATGTTAGGAGTATAAATTGTTAAAGAATAATAGTGGGATGAATTGTTGGTTGATGGTGATAGTTGGAGGAACCAATACTATAGTTATGAGGTGAATATCTATGCCTACAAGATGTTTGATAATAGGCCTAAATGGCATAAGTTATGGGATTTAGTACTAATATTGGTCCTGTTAAATGTTGTATTGTAGATTGAAGTTACATAACTGTATTGGATCATTGTAGTATCATTAAGGGGCGAATTTCAGATATGTATGGCTAAAACCCCGTCTTTTAGAAATCGAGCTTCATCGATGTTTGTGTGATTTTGGTCAGATTCGACGCATGAGGAGGTCAATTTGAGAGGCAAGGGCATAGCGAGCTAGACTTTTGGCCGTCTTGAGGTGAGTAATTGATGTAAATGATATCCTGAGAGTTTGAAACCCCGAAAATTTCACATCGTAACGCTATATTGAGGTGAGACATGCGCTCTATGACGAGTGCGGGGTCATTTATTATTGGGGATTGTGACTTGGTCCGTCCCGAACGATATTTTTACCGTGTTTTTGACTAGAACTTAATTGAGAATCATCTTTACTTGGAAGTTATTGTTACATTTGGGCTTCGTGCTAATTATTTGAATCCTTCGGGGGTTGATATCACCGTTTTTGCATATTTTGCATGTCATTTGATCTCAGTCCAAGGTTTTAAATACTATTTTGCAAACTCAGCCATCTTTCTAAGATTTGAAAACTTAAATGATATTTCTAAATGATATTTTGGGCCGAGAACTACTGTTTTACAAATGCCCAAGGGGCTTATGATGATTTCTGGACTGAGCATGGACCGGGCTGCGCACCGCAGCAGTGTTATATTGATATTGAGGCCGAGAGCTTGGTTGATTATATTGATCTTGAGGCCGAGAACCTGGTTGATTATATTGATATTGGGGCCGAGAGCCTGGTTGATGCCACAAGATTTCTTGATATTGCGCTTGGGCTATAGGAGCCCCTCCGGAGTCTGTACACACCCCCAGTGAGCGCCGTCGACGATAAATAAATGGATGGCTCGGGCTGCACGCCGCAGTGGGTACCAAAGTGTACCGTCATATGCATTGCATTGCACTCATGCATTGTTCTTTATCTATTATACATGCCTTAGTATCTGTACCCTGATTTCATTGACTTGTTGCTTCACTATTAAATGTTCTAAACTGCCAGTTATAGTTTACTTTGTATTTTTCCATGATTTTATATTCTCAGCCTTTATTTATGTTTATTACTCGCTGGGTCGGAGTACTCACATTACTCCCTGCACCTTGTGTGCAGATCCAGGTACACCACAGGCTAAGCGAGGATTTGTTTAGCTGAGCAGCAGTATCTGGGAGTATCGAGGTAGCTGCATGGCGTTCGCAGCCTTGATATCTCCCCTCTATATCTATCTTTTATTCCGTATTTCCTAGACAGACTTATAATAGGTGGACATTCTGTATTAGAGGCTCAGATTCCTGACACCAGATTCTATTGGACTATGTTGTAGTATCTTTTAAATTGAACTTCCATATATTTATGGATATTTCTATACTTTTGAGATAATGTTTTAAGTAAATTCCCTATGTTAATTACATCTATAATCTGTATAAAAAAATATTGTCAATGGTCGGGCTTGCCTAGCAGGGTGGTGGGCGCCATCATGACCGGGATTGGGGTCGTGACACTACTACTAATAATAACAATAATAATAGTAAGTTCTCAAATTAATAACAAAATAATTATTCTAAAGTAGATGTTGCCAATCCCCGGCAACGGCGCCAAAAATTTGATGAGTGTCTAGCGTATATAAATTTTTTACTCGTACTCTATAAAATAATAGTATAGAAAGATGTCGAACCCACAGAGATTGGTTTATCTATTCTACAGATATTTCTTATTTTAGTTACTATTTGAGAAAATCTGAAAGAGTTGAGTTTTAAATTAACTAACTAAAAATGCACGAATGGAGCAACAAAAAATATTTGTTTTTCACAAATATAATAAAAAGGTGTTGGGATCCTGACTTAACTTAATATTTTTTTATTATATAGTAATTACATTTATTCTTCAACTTCTATTTCTCATAAATATATAAATGCCTCTCACGATTACATTTATATATTATTACTATAGTTGACCAATTAAGTGCACTCCTCTCGGTTATAAAAATTAGTTGTCAAAATGGTAATATTAAAGAACCAGAAATATATACTTGATCTAAAGCATGTTTTTTTTTGTAAGTCCCTTTCGGTTACCTTACTTGTTATAACTGATTACTACAATATTCGTCTCTTTCGATTACAAATAAGTATAAACCCAATTTTAACATATGAGAGCTAAATGTCACTAAATATAGGTTAACATCTATCAATACCAAAAATAACTATTACCTCTTCTGCCTCTTTCGATTGCAGAATTAATAAGAAATTAATATGTAGTACCAAATAGATAGATGTTAACAAATTAAATGTCACGACCCAATTCCCAAACCCGGTCATGATGGCGCCTCTCGTGAAGACAAGACCAGCCAACAGAACAATAATACCTTATTTAACAATTAATAACTATAAATGAACAAATAATACGACTTATTAGCAATAATAACTGATATTTATCACTCAGCACAACCCGACCGGGGTGTCACAAGTCACGAGCATCTAAGGAGTAGGAACA
>MU745097.1:7495-18190 GCA_026770625.1 Nicotiana glauca
ACGGGAGAGTTTGTAAAACTTGTTTGGCTTGATTGTTTTTACTTTATGGATTTGGTTGTTGTTTCTGTTACTGTTACTTACTTGTCTATGGCTTGAGTTTACTTGGCGCAAGGTTTGTTCATACATACCAGTACAATTCAAGTGTACTGACCTCCCTTTTGCCGGGGGCGCTACATTCGTGTTATGATTGTAGGTGGATTTGCAGCAGGTACTCCGACCCACCGATCGTAGCTCCCTCTTTGTCTTCCGTCAGTTTTTTTGGTGAGCCCCATTCCTCTCGGGGCCCTACGTGGCTCAGGTCGCTTGTTTTCGTAGTTTTATTTTGTTGTTGTAAAAGGTATAGCCGGAGCCTTGTTACCGGCAAATATTGTATTATCTTCTTTCATCTGTAGAGGCCCCGTAGACAGGAAACGTTGGTCATGAACTTATGTAATATGTATTTTGTATATAGGGGCAATGAAAAATGTAACCACGCTAGTAACCATGTACCTTGTTTATGTTTTGAAATGAATTGGTGTTCTAAATTAATCGTATAGTCATTTCACTTGGCTAATAAGTAATGGAAGATGTGGGGTAATACGTGGGATAGGAAAGGCACCCAGGTTCGCTTGACTGGGGATATTCGGTCGAGCGCCGGTCATGTGCCTCAAGTTTGGGGCGTGACAGAAGGGCATTACCTTGTAACAATAAGTTCCAAATTTAGTAATAAACAAAGTTTTTTCCTGGTCCTCCGGGTTCATCGGAATCTGATTGTACCTGGAGTAGGCATCGAGAAAAGTTAGGGTCTTAAGGCTAGCCGTGGCATCAATCATACAATTGATGTTTGGCAAGGGGAAAGAATCTTTTGGACATGCTTTGTTCAAGCCTTTACAATCTAAGCACATTCTAAGTTTGTTTCCTTTTATAGGAACTACAACTATGTTGGCTAACCACTCGGGGTACTTTACCTCCCGAATGGATCCTATTTTAAGGATTTTGGTTACCTCGGACTGAGCCCTCCTTTTTTGCTTTACCGGTTTGAACTTGGGGTCGGTGCTTAGCCGATGTGTGGTAATTTTCAGTGGAATCCCTATCATATCTAAATAGGACCAAGCAAAGCAATCCATATTATCAGTAAGAAATTGAACGACTTTCTTCCTGAGTTCGGAGGTCAATCCCATTCCTAGGTATACCTTTCTCTCAAGCATGTATTCAATCAAAATGACCTTCTTCAGCTCCTCGATAGTTGATTTGGTTTCATCGGATTCTTCGGGAATGACGGATGTTCGAGGAGTAAGGAAATCCTCATCTTTGTCTTCAATTACCTGTTGCTCCGACTCCATCGAGGCTGAAGGCGGTGATTACTATTTGGCCGCCTGCTTATCCTTGGTTCTCGATTTCTCCGAGATCAAAGGCTCTAGTATTGGCACCACTTTATCGATTGCAAATATCTTTTTTGCATCATGCTGCTCTCCGTAGACTGTTCTCACTCCTTCCTTTGTTGGGAATTTTATCATTTGGTGAAGAGTTGAAGGGACATCCCTATGTTATGTATCCATGGTCTCCCGAGAAGTGCGTTATACCTCATGTCACCTTCGATGACATTGAATCTAGTGTTTTGTATGGTCCTGGATACGTTTACTAGTAAGATAATTTCTCCCTTTGTTGTTTTGCTTGCCATGTTGAAGCCATTTAGGACCCGGGACGCAGGTACAATTTGATCTTGTAGGCCGAGTTGTTCCACGACCCTCGATCTGATTATGTTTGCTGAGCAACCTAGATCTACCAAAACACGTTTAACTTGAATTTTATTTAGAAGGATAAAGATTACCAGGGCGTCGTTGTGAGGTTGTGATATGCCTCTTGCTTCCTCGTCACAGAATGATAAGATGTCCCCAGGCACATAGCTTCGAGTTTGTTTTTCTTTGGTGATTGATACTTTGGTGAGTTTGAATATAGGTCATTGAGGGACATCAACTCCGCCAATGATCATGTGGATTACATGTTGTGGTTCTTCTTGATAATGTTTCCTTGCATCTCTCTCCCTGAAGTGATTCTTAGCTCAATCACTTAGAAATTCTCAAAGGTGACCCTTGTTGAACAAGCGAGCCACCTCCTCTCTTAGTTGCCTGCAATCTTCTGTTCTATGACCATGTGTGCCATGATACTTGCACATTAAGTTTAGGTTCCTTTGAGAGGTATCAATCTATATAGGCTTGGGCCACTTAGTGTCTTTGATTCTTCCAATAGCTGACAGAATCCCTGATGCATCCATGCTGAAGTTATATTCTGACAATCGAGGTGCCTCTGCTGGATCTACATGCTTATCGAATCTTCTTTTACTCATGAGCCCTTGAGAACTTTGGCCTTGATCATTTCTCTTATCGTTCTGAGGAGCGTTCCGACCTGAACCTTTGTTCCTTCGATCGACATATGGCTGATACCGTTCCTTGCTCGATCTCGATTCCCTATCTGTATCCCACGGTCTTGACCGGGAATCTATTAAGATAAACCAAACCCAAGGGGGCTCCTAGTTGGTCGCCCTTGACCCTTATTTTTTATTGGTAACGGTTATGCACATCTGAGCATGTCACAACTGGATACTCGATCAAGTTCTACTTTAACTGCCGAGAAGCAATCAAACTTCGCTCGTTCAAACCCTGCATAAAGGCCTGTACTGCCCGGTCATAGGAGACAGGTGGCAATTCCATTCTTTCCATCTAAAACCTGGACACGAACTCCCTTAGCATCTCGTCGTTCCTTTGTTTTATCTTGAAAACGTCTGATTTCCTTGTGGCAACCTTTATGGCCCTGGTGTGTGATTTCACAAAAGCTTCTGCTAACATAGTAAATGAGACAATAGAGGTAGAAGCTAAGTTGTGATACCAAATCATATCTCCTTTTGACAACGTTTCTCCAAACTTTTTCAACAAGACCAATTCGTTCACATCGTCATTCAAATCATTTCCTTTGATTCCGTACGTGTATAAGTGATATGCTTGTTGGGGTCGGTTGTTCCGTTATATTTGGGTACATCAGGCATGCGAATTTTTTTAGAAATGGGCATCGGAGCGGCACTCTGAGGGAATGGTTTTTGTATGAACTTTTTGGCGTCTAAACCTTTCAAAATTGGAGGTACCCCCGGTATCTGGTCTACACGGGAGTTATAGGTCTCCACCTTTTTATCATTGTCTTTAATTTTCTTTTCCCCAGACTTGGTCCTCTTGGTTAGATCTTCGAGTACCCTCATAATCGTGGGGTCAGTCCCCGAGCCATTTTCATCGGGCCTTTCTAGTGCTGGTTCAGTACACCGAGTGTTTAATGGTTCGGTTGTATTTGGAGTTTAATTCTGACTCTGAAGTTTAGCAATGGCGATTTCCTGAGCTTGCAGCATCTTAAATATCACTTGGATGCTGACTCCCCCGTCTCCCATTCCTTGTGCTCTTTGTCCACCAGATCGGGATTCCTTGCATACATTCCCTTCGGGGTCTATGCCTAAGTCCGCGTTTAGAGCAATGTGTGAACTAACATCTATTGGTTCCACATTTGGCACTTCCCCTTAGTTTATCGGTGGTACATCAACCCTGCATTGCTATTTTCTCCAAGACCTTCATTGTCATGAATGGGTGCGTTTTGTGAGCTATATATGTTTCAGCCTGAAAATAAAAAAAATCTTGACAAGAAAAAGTGTAAAAACAACGTGTTTAACAGTAAAGAAATAATCACTATTATCTTTAGCCCAACTGTGGCCGCCAAACTATTTATCTCGAAATTACGAGCAACAATTAAATTTGATTTGTGGTTTTAAATATATGTGATATAGTTCAATACCAATTAATAGTGAAGAAGTATGAAGTAGAAATGAAAGAGACAAGTGAATCAAACCAATGTTACTCAGTAGCAGTGACCTTGATCTTAGTGACCTGTTGGTAGGCTTAGAACAACAAGAACAATTAAGTAATAAAAGTAAAGCAAGAACAGTAGAGTTAAAGGACAATGCCGATAAACGGTAGGCAAAAAAGTAGAGAGTATATTCTTTGCTCAATAATTACATGATCTTACAAATGATTGGGGTCCCCTTTATATAATAGGGGAACCATAAATTAATGAATATTTCTATTTACATTAAAGAATATTCTTGACACAGATGTCTAACCGCTTAGTACGGAATCGTACAATCCTATTCCGGGATTTACGCCATGATCTTGGGAACGTAGCAGGAATCTCGCTTATTCTGTTATAAGTCCATAACAGTATTATTTCGAGGTCGAGCATACTCGGCCTCAGTATGCATCGTGCTTTATCTTTGAACTCGGGGTCTGGTCCCGCTTACTCTAACTCGACCTTGCCTAGACTCGGTCCCTCGAGCCTTGTATACGGTAAAATCAGAGGGTCCAATTTTCTGTCGTTATGACACCTTGTAAGCACATATCAAAGGCTCGAGACTACGATCGAGGTTCATCCCCCAAGGGATATCAACGCTTGACCTCGGGGCAGCACAGAACAACGGTTATGGTGAGAAAGTTGGGAGTTCCCAAGGCACGTAAATAGAGCTGACAAAGTCTAGTGGACTAGTTCAAAAGCGAATCAACGAATTAAATGGTTGTACCAGCCCTATATCTTTGTAATTAATGCATTTGTACTATGTTGGATTCCCCCTCATATATAAAGGGATCCTTGTCATTTTTTAGGCATCTGATGCTCAATATTAAATATACAAGAACATTCTCTATGATTTTTAACATATCCTATTGATCTCATTACTTCCATTTATTGCTTATATTCATTGTGTTCTATTTATCGTTCATCATTTATTGCTTATCATTGATCATAAAGAGCCATCATTGTAGCTCTCATAACTGTTAGTCCTCCATCAATCGCTCTAAACTAGTCACCCAACTCAACCTCGAGGCCTCATATACGACCGCTCGAGGCCCCTATCCCCAGCTGTTTGGTTTAGTTATCATATCGTCTCTAATATATAATCTTGCCTTCTAATCTTTCAATTAGCATCCATGGCCTAACAACTAGCATAAAAATAGATCACATATTTTTAGAACCATAAAATCAAATTTAATTGTTATTACCATTTTCAAAGTAAACAGTTTGGCGCCCACCGTGGGGCTAAAAATAATAGTGATTATTTTCTTGTTGGTTCACTCCATAACGCAAGTTATCTTTCACACTTTTCTTGTCCAAAATTTTTGATTTCTTGTCAAAATGTCTAAGTCAGTAAATGAATGTGAAAAAAAAGGGTCTTGAGAACCACAGAGAGAATGGTGTAGCCGTTCCAAGTATTGGTGCACCACCACTAAACTCTGAAGACACGCCTGAGCTGATCCCCGCGGATGCGGTCTCGGGCGATACCCAGCACGTCGATATATTCTCCCGCACTAACAGGAGCGTACACCAAGGAGAGCAACAAGAATCTCAGAAAACCCCAGCTAGGGAAGAATAGGAGGTTAACATTCACGTTATTTTTGAAATGTTATAGGCACAATAATTGGCGATTCCTTAGCTGCACGGTAACACCGGGAATGGCTTCCCCAACCGAGTAGGTATCAGAAAGATTTGGCAACGGGTCCCCACCCTCATAAAGTTGCTCGAGGACCTCACAAAGAGGATCGATTCGGGAGAGAAAAACATAGAGGCCAATGATAAGAAGGTAGAGACCTATAATTCTAGGGTCGACAAAATTTCGGGCGCACCCCATGTCCTGAAGGGTGTATATTCAAAGAAGTTTGTACAAAAGACATTCTCGCAGGAAGATGCTCCAAAACCCATTCCAAAGAAGTTTAGAATACCCGGCCCTCTGATGTACAACGGAACCTCAGACCCCAACGAGTATGTCACTGCTTTAACTTGTGCGGTGAAGGGAAACGACCTAAAGGAGACGAGATCGAGTCCGTCCTACTGAAAAAGTTTGGAGAAACGCTTTCAAAGGTAGAAATGATATTGTATCACAACCTGGACCCAAACTTAATAGATTCATTTGCCATGCTGGCAGATTCTTTCATAAGGGCACATACTGGTGCCATCAAAGTAGCTACAAGGAAATCTGATGACTTCAAAAGCAAGCAAAGAGAGAACAAGATGTTGCGAGAGTTTGTGTCTCGCTTTCAAATGGAACAAATGGAACTACCACCAGTCTCCGACGACTGGGAAGTACAGGCCTTCACTCAAAGTTTGAATGAACGAAGCTCGGTGGCTTCGAAACAGCTGAAAAAGAATTTGGTTGAATACCCTATTGTGACTTCGTCAGATGTCCACAATCGATACCAGTCAAAGATCAGGGTCGAGGATGACCAACTGGAGCCCCCTCGGGCTGTTCATATCCTAATATGTTCTCGGCGAAGGAGTCGAAGCCGAATAAAGAGAGATACCAACCATACCCTGAAGATAGAAGAAACGCCGCGAGGTGCAACATACCTCATAACGGCCGAATAATGAATCGAGGCCAGAACCCTCGGGGACTTGTAGGTAGAGCCGAATTCGATAGGCATACAGGGCCAACGGAGGAACCTTGCCTGTCGGAATACAACTTCAATGTAGATGTTTCAGACATTGTATTAGCCATCAGTAAACTCAGAGACAACAGGTGGTCTAGGCATGTACAATCAGATCTTTCGCAAAGAAATCATAACGTAGTGTGTGCATTCCACAACACGCATGGCCACAAGACTGAGAATTGCCGCCAGCTCCGGGAAGAATTAGCCCGACTACTCAGCAAAGGTCACCTCCGAGAATTCCTCAACGACCGGGCCAAAAATTAGTTCCGGGAAAGAGATGCGACCAATAAGAACAAAACAAATGAGCCGAAACATGTCATACACATGATCTTGGGAGGCATCGATGTCCCAAAAGAACCCATAATTAGAAGAACAAAAATATCCGTCACCAGAGAAAAGCGAACTCGGGGTTACATACCCAAGGATGCTCTCACATTCAGGGATGAGGACATCGAGACCTTGTCTCAGCCTCACGACGACGCACTAGTAATCTATTTCCTTGTAAATACATTTCAAATTAAACGTGTACTTGTGGATCTAGGAAGCTCGACCAACATTATCAAGTCGAGGGTAGTAGAGTAACTCAGGCTGCTTGACCAAATCATGCCTGCCTCTCGAGTACTTAACAGATTCAACATGGCGAGCGAAATAACAAAAGGGGAAATCACCCTCCGAATCAACGTGGCCGGCATAACCCAAAAAGCCAAATTACATGTCATCGAAACAGACATGAGATGCAATGCCTTGCTAGGAAGTCCATGGATACATTGCATGAGAGCATTACCATTTACCCTCCATCAAATGATGAAATTCCCGACAAAGGATGGGATAAAAACTGTCTACGGGTAACAACTTGCAGCAAGAGAAATGTTTGTGGTGCACGATATGACATCGACCCCAATACCTCCACCTTCAAAGGAGCCAAAGGTAAGAAAATAGTAAAATAGCGATAACAAGATACATTCTCGGCTACGCCCGACTAAACAAAATGAAGGATCGTACCATAACAAACGATTGAATCACATCGAAGATCTGAAGCATCGTCAGCACTAAGGTATGGCCATCTCCCTTTTTTAGTTACATTTTAGACTAACCTGAATGCAGGTATTCGATCGAAATGGCCAAAGCGCTTTCCAACTCGAAGGCCTTAGGTTCCAAAAGCATGCATTGTACTCTTTTCCTTCGACTGAGTTTTTATCCCAAGAAGGGTTTTACCTGTAAGGTTTTTAATGAGGCAACATCTATATGCTACCTAAGAAAGAATGAACAAGTATTCAAGGCTTCTTTTGCAATCAACCTCGAATATAGGGGGGGCATCCCCTGGAAGGTCACCTACTCGGAGAAGCCAAGATGCACTAAATAGGGTCTCAATAGGAAAATAAGGTACCGGCCCAAACGGTCGAACGAACCATGTCCGTATATAATAACCGAGCCCGTAATAGCAAAAACATGTATACTTGCACCAAGTAATCAAAGAACACTTTCCCTTTTATCATAGCATTTCGCACTTCAAGGAAGCTCGGTACTTTTTGGAAAAATGGCCCCAAAGCCAAAAAAATGTCCCAAACACCTGGGTACTGGCGTCAATAACTCGAATCCGTATGACCCCTAGGTCGGAGCTCCAAACTCGTAAGCCCTCAATGAGGCAACATGAAGATCACAAAATGGCTTTAGAGTCAAAAACATCCCGAACACTCAGGGACAAGCGTCGAAAACTCAAGGCCACATGACCCCGGGTCGGAAACTCCAAAATTGTAAGCCCTCAATGAGGCAATACCAAGTTTACTAGTAATGGCTCCCGAGCAAAGAAACTTTTGATGACTCGAGGACTGTCGCCAATCGCCACCCCCATAGAGTTATCAAAACCCGAGGCCATAAGACCACATATGGGCAGCTTCGGTCTCGTAAGACCTTCATAAGGCAACAACAATATCTGTAAGACCTCAAGCAAGGCATGAATCATACTTGTACCAAGTAACCAAAACTGTAAGACCTCAAAGGCATGTAAAAACTTGTAAGACCTCACGAAAGTCATAATCCCGATCTCAAAGTTAAGGCTATATATCGAACTTGTAAGACCCCTAAAAAGGCATAACCTCGATACAGACGCCAAAACTACTTCACTCGGGAAATGAAAGTCTCCAGCCAAACACAATGACTATGGTTACAAGGTTGTACCAGCCAAACTCACGCGACTCGGGGATGCCCGACCCTCGCTATAAAATCACAAGCCTTCAAATTTCTTCGAAAAGAACCGGTTAAATAGGCTACCCTCGACATAGGCAAAAGAGCTTCGACCATGTCAGCTCCAAACTGCAAGGCTTCAAGATACTCAGCCACCAAGCCAAACCCCCAAAGTGCTCGATCATCGCCATACAACGACTCACAATCGAGGTTTTATCGAACCGTCGAAGAGCCAAGCAAATACAATTTCAGGAAGTCCTTAACGAGTGAAAAATAAAGCCTATATAAGATGTCATACCGACCCAATACGTAAGAGCCACTGTCGTCAGCCCATACAAGAGGTCGTACCGACCCAATGCATAAGAGCCATTGTCGCCATCCCATACAGGAGGTCATACTGACCCAACACGTAAGATCCTAAGGGCCAGCTTTAAATTTAAAAACTTGAGGGTTGAATGAGCTCGAGTCGATACCCGACTCGGAGACTGAACCCAAAACAGTTAACTAAATATGCCTAAGAGCAAAAGTATAAGAGCTCAAACATCGGCTTATACTAAAAGGTCGTACCAACCAAGTGCATAAGAGCCTACGGGCCATCCTAATGAGCTGTAGGGCCATACCATGAATCTAAGGATTCGTTTTAACTCGAAGGCCACTTCATCTAGCTAAAATCAAGGCAAAAAGAAATACATGAAAAATAAAACCGTGAGGCTTCCTTTTATACATATATGTGAGGGAATACAAGCTTCATTTATAAATTTCTTTGAAAGCACTCTACGCAACACAAAAAAGGAAAGGCCTAATCTAATCTACGTCCCCCTCAAGGATTATGGTCTGTCGGCCTCTTTCTTTCCATCTTCGACCTCAAACAGAAGGAATTTAGCATCATATTCTTCCACCTTCGCCTGCTTTATCTCTGCTGAAAGATCGAAGCCCTTGGCATGAATTTCCTCAAGGGTTTCCCTTCGAGATTTACACCTCACGTACTCTTTATTCCTAATCTCATGCTCGAGAACACCCCCCTTAGCTCAGCACAAGTGTCGGTAGCTTCGAATAGTGATCATAGGCTAAAAACTCGTCTTTTAGTCGTTGTAACAACACTTTAATTACTGCATTTTACAAATGTTTGAGCTTAAATGATTATGAATTGTACTAAATTTATGATATATGCATTGCAGGAAGAGGAGCTTATATGATGCAGGAAAAAGGTGATTGAAATGATTTATGATAAAAAACAACCCCTCGGAGTTGAGTCCGTGAAAAGACGAGACAAGAAAATGGAAGAAATGCAGTCCCAAACGCGCGAAGAAACGTGCGAAGTTCATAGTTCGCACGATATTTCGCGCGCTTAAGAAGCTGAGACAGTAAAGGTCGCGAAGAAACGCGCGAAGTTCATATTTCGCGTGATAGTTCGCGCGTTTTATGTCCGGGAAATGAATTATTGAGGGGTAAAATGGGAAATCTAAGGGGATCCACTCAACTTACATAAATTAAACCCCTATTAGTGAAAGCAAAATCAGATTTTGATCAGATTTTAAGGAGAGAAAAGGAAAAGGAAAATTCTAGAGAGAGAGAAAGGAGAAGACTCATCTTGGAGCTAAGAAAAGAGAAGAAGAACAACATCTTGGAGAAAGGATTCAAAGAGTTCTTCTAAACTTTCTTCTAGTTCTTTATTTATATTGTGTTTAAGAATTTTATTATTGATTTTTGTACAAATATGAGTAGCTAAAAACCCAAGTATTCTGGGGTCATGGATGTTAAATGATCTTGTTGTTTGAAGCTTAGATTGAAGAACTTGAATTTATCGTTATGGGTTGTTTATTTGATTCTGCTTTTAATTATTTTACTGTGTAGCTAACAGGGAAATATTATTTATGAATCTTGAGTTAAACTTGACAAAGGAAATTCTTGGTTGCATATAGAATCAAATAGAACAAGATCGGAATCATGGGCATCGGGTGAAAGATTTGCAATTAAGATAGACATATACTTAATTGCCTTGTTTGGTTGAAAAATAGGAGTT
>MU745103.1:0-45647 GCA_026770625.1 Nicotiana glauca
ATATATATATATATATATATATATATTGGATATACAATTAGAAAATATTAATAGTTTTAATATTATTAATTATTAAAAATGGGTATCATTAAATACTAGTTAAGTAAAAAAAAAGGAAAACAAATAAATTGTGAAAAAAAAACGTGAGCCTTAAGCCCATAAAGGGATCTTGGCAGTAAAGGCGTGAAAGCCTTAGCCAAAAGACAAGGGCTGTGAAAAAGGTTTAAACAAAAAGGAGATTCTCAAAACAGAACACTTCACGTTCTGTTTCTAATGCAGCGGCAACCACGAAATTGCACCCAAAGTTTTAGGGTTCTTTAACAATCATTAATTCTTGAACTCAAGTAAGTAAATTTTTCTATTGTTAATTATCCTATAGTGGTAATAGGTAAGAATAGAATAGTTAATTCTCTTCTTCCTCCATATCAATAATAAATTTCATATTTAGGTGTAGTACTTTAAAAATTACTTAAAATGCACTGGTTGTTGTAGAATCGATTGTTTCACTGGTGTCAATTGGACTGGGGCCTACGTATTGGCTTGAGAAGTTTTGAGGTGAGTTGATATAACCATTTACTAAAGTTGTTTAACTCACAAAAGCACGCATACAAGGTGTTTGATGAATTGCTTAAAAGAGTTTATATTTATTTAATTAGAGCGAGTGAGTACCCATTAACTTAGAATTGTTCTATCAAAAGTTTAGATGATCTATTATGATATATGTGCTTAAATTTTCAGATTTTTGTGTTATTCTTATATGCTATTTTCATGTTAAAAATTTATGAAGAAGAAAGAATCTTTCGAAATATTTTTATATGTTTATTTCATTCTTGTTTTTAGATTTGTGTGTTATTCTTATATGTTATTTTCATGTTGAAAATTTATGAAGAAGAAAGAATCTTTAGAAATATTTTTATATGTTTATTTCATTCTTATGTCATACTTTACATTTAAGGACACCAATATGAGCATGTACATGATGTTCTATAAAGAAAATATTTAGACTTGAAAAGTCACAAGAAGAAGTTTTAGAAAGAAAAGATTTTTGGGAGTATCCTTTATTCTAAGAAGGGGTCATTGTCCAGGTCGAGGGTCCTAACCAAGACGTTGACTTCCTAAAACTACTTGTGCCAAAGTAGGGAGCACACGAGCCAAGGGTCTCGTTGCTGAGAATTTACTTAGCCATGCTAAGGTATGATACATGAGCGCTGAGAACCATGAAGCGAGTGGCACCTTGTGGATTGGGTCTATTCGATCAGGTTGGGATCGAACTCGTGCCGATCACACGGTGTCTTAGACAGAATTAAGTCAGGATAGTTGAAACTCTCAAAGTATAAAGTGAAGTATTTTTTTTTTATAAGAAAGAAAAAGAAAAGAATTTCTTTTAAAATATTCATAAACTGCTATTATGCAATTATTTAGAATTATTTTTATAAGCTTTATGTTTTACATGTATTTAGAACCTTTGCTCATAATGTATATGTTATTAAAGTTTCTCCTCCTGTTGTTGAGACTCACTAAGTACAATGGATGGTACTGACGTTCTCTTTTGGAAACCTACGTTGGTCTGCGGTACAACGCAGGAACCGGACTTACAGGCGAACAGGCTACGAGTTAGGACTTCCTTCTCTTCCAGTGCTATTGGTGAGCTCCACTTTTGTTCGTGGAGTATTCCTTAGAGTCATCTTTATTTAGTTATTTCTTTGTTTACTTAGAGAACTGTCCAGGAAATTTCATGTCCTGAGCAGTGCATCAATTTATCAGTAGAGGCTTCATAGACATAGTCGTTGGGTTAAGATTTTGATATTTTTTATAATAACTTGGCAATACTTCATTGGTTACTATGAATAAAGTTTTGGATTTGATTTATTTAAATGCTTAAATTAAACAAAAGTATTTGGTTAGAGTATTGCCTTGTTGCATATAAAGTTTGGAGTTATAATAGATTTGATAAGCAGAGATGGTTAGCTCGGTCATGTTTAGTGATCGAGTGCCGGTCCCGGCTTGTTCAGAAAATGGATCGTGACAACAAGACTCAAACTCCATCTGCGTCAACAAACATAGTTTCACATGATACAAGATACAATTTGACTCCAACAAACATCCTCAAGCACTTACATCTCATGACATGGACACATGGAATCTACTTGATAAAAAGGCAGTAGTTTCTAATTCAAATCAGATTGTTACTGTAGACGAGTCAAGAGCTTTAGTTCTGCCCGAATACAAACACAGTGAAGCGTTTGGGATGGAAATGGGCCAAGATTTATATGAAGAAGGGGAAGAAGAAGAACTTCTAGATGCTACATTCAAAAATGTAGCTAGGGAGGGGGGTCTTTCACCTCGACACATGAGAAGTGGATCCGACAAATACAAAAAGAACGCACATCAAAGACAACATAGTTGGGATGGTAAAGCAACACAAGAAGTTGTCATTAGAAAGCCACCAATGAGAAACGCAAAGCAGAAGGCGAGCGTACCCACCACCTCGACAAGGTCAAACAATTCTAAAAAGAAATGATTAAGTTTGAAGATTATTTGAAGGCAGTGGAACAAGAAGCCAAAGAGTTACAAATTAAAGAATACACAAGATCCAAGAAAGACTGACAAGATACAATTTGTTACATATTCTTATTTTATCATTTTTAAGTATTATCATATGTAATATCATCACAGAATATATTATAAATTCTGTGATGATCATAAAATATTTGGTCCGTTCAAGTTCTTATTTTTTACATGCTTGCTAGAAGATAAGGCTATTATTTTGCCTCAATAGAATTAGTAAGGTAAGGTTTATCCCGGTTTGTGTTGCATTGGTCCTATGCCTTTGGAAAATATCCACACGGCTATGAGATTATATGCCCTCGTGAGACTTTGTCGGCAGCTGCACCATGAATCCTCTACCTGAGGCTGCTATCATAAGGCAATGTGAGGCACAGAGGAGTGATTATATAGCCAAGGGATATAGGCAACAATACTTGTGCTATTGTCCCCCTTATTCATACTTTTCCTAATTGTTTTATTTTTTTTTTATTTTATTAATAAAAAAAACTAGCCCTAGGCGCTTGCCTAGTGGTTTGCAAAAAACAATGTTTGTATTAAGACTTTATCTTATAATGCTTGTAATATCCTAGCAAGCTTAGGAAATCAAATTGTCCTTAGTGACACAAACTATGAAGGCCATATACGAAACAAGAGTTATTAATATATAATTTTCCTGTTTGCTCAAAAAAATAAAACTATAATCTCATTTAGTCCTAAAGAAAATGCATAAGTAGAAAGAAATTTTTTTTGGTATATATAATTTAAAGATGCAAACTAAAATATACAAATAAAAAGTAAAAAAAAATATTTTTGCTACTTTTTAATTAAGGAATTTACATAAAAATGCACAAATAGGTTCGAAGAAAAATAAATATAGCTAACACCATCCAAAAGTTAGTTTTTGTCGAAGAATTAAAAGCGTGCAAAAATTAGATATTCACATCAGTATCGCACGATATACGTGAGCAATTGATATCTCAATTAATTCTTAAAATATATATAATTGATAAATTATATATGTCCATGTAATTAAGTTAAAACTTAATTAAGGAGGGTAAATAAGTTTCCTATGGTGTATAGCTAGGTAAAACTCTCATTCGTTACCCCTGTTATATTAAACACATAGCCATATTAAATTGATTTTTAAATTATACACTCTTTTGCACTGATAACCTGTTTATCAATTTATTCAGAAAAAATATTACTCCCTCCGGTTCATAATAAGTGTCCAATTTACTTTTTTATTTTGGTTCAAAATAAGTGTCTAGTTATGTAATCAAGAAAGAATTCAATTTATTTTTACAAAATAACCCCTATGTACATATCTTTAAAAAGTTTTCTTACTCCTCACATTAAATATATAATTAGGGGTAGTTTAGTCATACTAGGTACTTTTGTACAGAATTTAGTATTTTCTTAATGGGCGTGCTAAAAGCAAATCAAACACTTATTATAAACGGGAGGGAGTAACTAACTAATTATGCACCTAATGATGCAATTTAAAATCTTAAAATACAAAATAAAAGACAATAAATACTATTTGTGATTTATATAATTTAAAATGCAACAAGAATGCAAAACAAATAAAGTAAAAATTCCTAAAAATCCTACTAAAATAAAAATAACGAAATCAATGAATAAAAAAATTTAGGAGCAATTTGGTAGGGGAAAAATTTCATGCTCACAAACAATATATCATTTTATAGTGCTCTCAATACCCCTTCTATTTACTTCTACGGGACTACTTACCGTTATATGAACACCTATGATCCCAACTTAGGCTAGTGCTAGTAGATGATCATATTAAAACTTGCTAGATTCATGCTTTACTTTAACTGAGGATTACAGCTGCAACACAAGAGTCACAAGCCTTAGAAGAATTGAATACATCGGATATGTGAAACATCTCTCGGAATCCCATATTTAAAAGTTTAAGACACACGTGCAAAATCTAATCCATTCTAATAAAGGACACAAGTTTCAGCGATAACTAAAAAGAAAAAGAAAAATTGAACAGTCCAAGTGGAAAAACAATCTTAACCTCAACGGAATAAAAGAAATGGAAAGGAAACAGCTGGAATAAACATATACAAGTCTGAGTATTCTTTTTTTTTTTTTTTTTTGCAATCCGCTAGGCAAGCGCCTAGGGCTAGTTTTTTATTAATAAAAGAAAAGAAAAATACAACAATTAAGAAAAATACAAATAAGGTGGACAATAGCACCGGTATTGTTACCCATAGAAGTATGAGAGTCGATGAATCATTTGAAGCCTCTACAGGTTATGTGCTGGACAAAGTAATTGTATTCCAACCTTTATATGTTCTCTGCAAAGAAGATTATACAGGTTATTATACATGTTAAAATTATATATATATATATAAAGAACTTAATCTACAAAAGAATTTAATAAAATCGTATATACTCACAGAGATTTGGCTAGATAAGGACCTAAGATAACTCCATTTCGCGCATTAACTCACCAATTGCTCGTTACCTCAAGCTTATCTTCTCCTGTCATTTCTGCAACATATTCCTTAATATTTAGGGCTGATTCTTCAAGTTGAGGGTTGCCGAACAGTGAGATAGATTTTAGTGACCAAACATCCCCGAAACCGTCCGGGATCTCCATAAGATCATGACAGTTTAGTATATACAATTCCTCGAGCACGGGAAAGGATTCCTCTCCAACCCGCCATTCAGAAAGAGACACCTTATACAATGTTAGCACTTTCAGATTCTCGAAGGTGTCTTCTTCCATGTTCCATTCTTTCCCCTGGATGATTGTTTCTTCTAGACGCATGTGTTGAAGGTTGGGTAGTGATCTTGCAATTCCTGACAGTGAATCGGATGTCAGATTAAACCTCGCCAACTTCAGCTTTTTCAAGCTCGAAGGAAAGTGAAAATCACACTGATGTGTATGTTTTCTGGGCCAAGCGCAATAAAAGTATGCGGAAACTTGTTCAAGTTCATTAAGGACATCCAATCTTGGAAAACAAATCTGCTCTGCTGAACAAGGCCAAGGTTCTCTAATGCTGAATGTAAGGCTTCGAAGATTGGGAAACCTTTTGAAAATATTCTCTTTGTCTTTTGAATAGAAAAGGTTGAGCCCATATAGTATTCTCAAATTCTCTAACTTCGAGTCCTCTGCTAACACTGTTGATTCGTTGATGTCCGGACCAACGATAGAGCAACTGTTCATGCTCACATGCCGTAGCTTTGCAAGACTCCAAATTCTAGGTGATAGTACCATCCTTGCTCGACGGTTATACACCACCAGAGTTTCTAGATTCCAGAGATTTGAAAATGACCGAGGGAGAGCTTTTGCTTTTGTCTGAATCTTTAAGCACCTCAAATGAACAAGCATGCCTATTTCATTCAGCAAAGAATCTGTCAAACGTATGCAGCGCAGCTCCAAACTTTTAAGAAGCCTCAAGTGTTTTAAGTGACCGTTGTTGGAAAGATCACTCTGCTTCCCATTTACCTTCAAAGATAGGAGGTGTTTAACATGAAGATTTTCCTTTTCTGAATTGAACAGGCAAAAAATTTTATTGGAATGATGCAGATCATGTTGATCATAATGAATGATCATTCCACGTGGCATCAGATCTGAAGAAGAAGACGGAGCACTTGAACTTATGAATTCAAACAACTTCTCTTTTCTAGCTTTTTCCAAACAAAAATCATGCACACGATCATGAATTTGGAAACTTGGGTCCATGCCTGTCACATTGAAAGCTATTACCAAGCTACTGGAAATTAACTCATCCAAATAAACCTTTGTTGCTTCTTCCGCACTCTTCATTACAGTTTGTTCCACAACTCCTTGAGCACTCCATAAATCTGTCAATTCAGAGATTCTAAAATATGTGTCCTTTGGATAGCTTGCAAGGTAAAGCAAGCACAGCTTTAGGTGATCTGGTAAATGGTCATAACTTAATTGTACAACCTTATTATCTTCCTCTTCATTCTTAAAATTATAGGATTTGAAATTATGTAGAACTTCAAGCCACAAAGCCTTTTCCTTTTCTATCTTTGTGATGACTCCACCAATCATATCAAGCATCAAAGGAATCCCTTCACACTTTCGGGCTATTTCTTCTCCAACATCTTTTAGTTCATCAGGGCAATTTTTTTCTCCGAATATTCTTTTCTCTAAAAACTCCCAACTTTCTTCTGGTCTTAGCAATCGAAGATTAAGAGGCTCATTGTGACGTTTTCCATGCAAAACCACTTCCTCTTTATCCTTAAAAGTGAAGGAATCCAAGTTATTTAGAACTTCAAGCCAAAAAACCTTTACCTTTGCCTTCCTTGCAATGATTCCACCGATCATATCAAGTACCAACGGAAGCCCTCTACACCTTTGGGCTATTTCTTTTCCAACATCCAGCAGTTCATATGGGCAATGTTCTTCTCCGAATATCCTTTTCTCTAATAACTCCCAACTTTCTTCTGGTCTTAGAAATCGAAGATTAAGAGGATCACAATGGCGTTTTCCATGCAAGGCCATTTCCTTTACTCGACTTGTTAAAATAACTCTACTTCCTTTCTTAACTTGGGGAAAAGGCATTGTTAGCTCATCCCATGTTGCAGTATCCGACAAGTCATCCAAGACAATGAGGTACCTCCTTCCAAATAGTTTTTTCCGTAGCTTATCAGCAATGTCGTCATCTATGTCATCCTCGTTGATTCTTTCTGTCAAACCAATAACTTGATTAAAAATTTTCTGCAGCGACTTGTTAACATTACGTTCATGGTCAACTGTGCACCAAGCACGAACGTCAAAATGATCAACAACTAGCTTATCATTATATACTTTGTAAGCTAAAGTAGTTTTTCCAAGCCCCGGCATACCAATAATGGAAATGACATCTATCTCAGCTGGTCCACTAGTGAGCTTCCTAATCATCCAGTCTGTCTCCTCCTCAAAACCTACAATTATTTGCCCAATTAGCCTTGTTGACGACTTGCTTTCAACATGCTTGTTGGGAGAGTTTGCAACAAGACCCTTGTTTTTGCGAATCTTCTCTTGTACCTCTTCTTTGATAAGATTGATCTTTTCTACGATATCAGGAAGTAAGAAGATAAGGTGCACGAGACCATGATCTCTCACAAGAATTGACTTAATAGTAAGTTCCACCTTATATGCCACATCTAGAATGCGATCCCAAAGATCTCTGTTCAATTCTTGCTCATCATTCCCGAAAAACGATCTTATGAATTCTAAGTTTTCTTTTACCAACCCAATTTCTTCCTTTATTAAAGCAACCGAATAAGCATTGGAATTGAGCAAATCATTTAAGTTTCTGAGCAGAAGACTCATGAAGAGTGGTCCATCACTCATGGGGAAGTGGAGTTGAGATAAGTCTACTGGGCCTTTCAAGAAAACATGTTTGAGATCTCCCTTCAACAATTCAATGTTTTCCAGCAAGTTCAAACTCGCATTCCTTGTTGCATTCATGTTCTCTCCATTTCTTGAGCTCTCTTCTAAGCTGCAAACAAGAATTGATACCTCTCTGGTAAGTGCTCTGACATGTTCTAAGAGAACAAACAATTCGTCATGATGAATAAAATCCTCGGGCACATCGGTGAGAATAATCAATAAGAACTCTATTACGACATGAATGTTTCGAGCTGAAGTGCTAGCACTAATAACATTAACCATGTGCTCATGTAGATGAATCAGATATTCTCTAAGAATGATGGGAGAGGCTTCCATGTGTTTCTTAATGAAGCGTCCAACTTCTGCCGACTTTGAAGCTTTTAAATTTGTAGAACATATGTGCATAACCTCGAGTTCGACGGGAGTAATCTTCACCAGCAGATGGGCTAGCATGGAATTGACTTGAGGGACATCAAGTTGATCAGCCAAAAGGACAAAACAGAAGTGCCCTACTCTCTCAACCACAAGCAGAAACTGTGCTAAGAGATCTTCAATTGTCTTACGCTCAATGCAACCATTTATTTTCAGCCCATGGAAATCTCTTAAATTGCCGCATACAGTCTGAAGAAGCTCATATAGAGTCATTGATGGGAAAATTAACTCAGAGCGACACTTGTATAGACAGTGGAGATTCACAAGGAGGGCATCCAAAAGTTCAACCAACTGATCCTCAGTGATGGTGGCAATTGATTGTGGATGATGATGTGAGGGTGAGCTGATAAAACTTTTGATATATTGCAGGACGCAAGGAACGAAATGATTCTTTAATTTAACCACCATGTCATCTCCGCTCTGATGATCAAAAAGTGGCTGAACCAGATCATGAACCTCATATGATATGCTACATATTTCAGCTTCAAAACCATCCGAATTGAAATAACAAAGGTGTAAGCATGCCGATATAACTGTCAGCTCCAATGCAAGCTTTTCAATTTCATCCATGTCAGGACCAATTTGATCTCGCCCATTCTTTAACCTCTCTATGAAATCTAAAAGAATGGCAATGTCCTTGCCGAGTACAGCAGATACCTGCCACAACATCAAATGTGTATCAAATTTTCAATGCCACACATTCACCATGACAAATTTTTTATTCCAAAAGAACATAAGTGTAGTGGGCCTTCTTCAAAATAACCTACTGGATAAGCTAAATGTTTGTCATATAGCAAGCTTGTATCACGTTGCCTGTAGTTTTCTTTTCCATTATCTTTGATAGAGGTTCTCAGTTTACCTCATACTTTTGGAAAACCTTTAGGAGGCTTTTTTGTACCAACCTAGTTTTCAACACAACTTTTCACTTTCAGACAATCAAGGAAAGTGCATTCTGTGTGCAGATAGGGTAGGTAATGGACGTGAGTTAAACAGCAACTGCATGAATCTCAGAATTCGCAGAGAATCACAAATTTTAGAGACATTTCAATTTGATTCATAGATTCTAATAAAACATTTTTTATGGGAAAAAAGTTATAATGATTGACTTAGTTATATTGAAAATGTATTTATGTCAAGTTTTTCGTCAAATTGTTTTGGTTCCGAGATAATTTGATACAACATTCTCAAACAAATTTTTTCCCATTCTTTATGGGATAAATTCGCTTTCAATTCAAACAATTTTAATTATTCTTTAATAAATACTACTATAAATTATCTTTTGTTAAGTTATATTTGTGCTGAACTCGTGGTTCGATATAAAATTATTATTTTATTTTTTTTGAATTAGGACACAACTTAGAGAGGTAACATGATCTAGAACTTACCATTGAGACAAGTTTCATAATAAACCAGAGGTGGACCTACATTGGGGGAGGGGATAACTGGCACCCGATAGCCTTGACATATATATATCAACTAGGATTGTTATAAAATCATTTTTGCGACGCATTAAACAAGAGAGCCAGCTGAGCCAGCTGGCTGCACTAGTTGAGCAGCCTGCTGAAGCTCCTTCTCCTCACTTTGTTACTTGTGTTCGAAACCGAACACCAGCAACACTGCTGCTTTTCTCCCTCTTTCTTTTCGTTCAACCCATGTATTTCTCGTGAAGCCAACAGTCTCCTCTGTTTATAGAACTGTCTATAAATCTTCTACTACTCGTAGTTATTTAATCCATTAAAAAAAAGGGGAAAGCGACCGGATTTGTTCTTTTACTATGGTATATAGTTTATATTTGTCCCTATTATATTTTTCGTTCAGATCCACCCCTACCATTAACAAACTATAAATAAGTTAAAGGAGTATTAAGGTTATATTTTGGACATATGAAGTTCTATCGGGATGATTATGGGTGAAAATAGTTGTTTCAAAATCAAGATGGAAAGTGAGGTGCATAAGATTCGACAAAATCGACTAAGTTTGCAGAAGGTCCGTCTTCCAGCAGGTTTTAGTGAAAATGTGTAAGGAATTCGGCAAAACTCAAAGCCTGAAAGTTGTAGGCCTTTGAAATAGCTTTCCAACGATATATTATGGAGCCCGAACGGATCTCTGTGCAAAAAGTTATGCGCGTTTTACAGAACAGTATGCGATATGCGCGCCCGGTAGCACGACCATAGCGCGCCCGTGCTAATTCTGAGGCAGTGTTACTGCCGTTTTGCGCGGTTAGTAGCGCGGTCAAGTCTCCAGGAGCGCGGGCGCGCTTGTCGGGGGTCATTTTAAAGCCATATTTCGTCCCCCACATCCCCAAAACATAAAAACTTGTTCTAGAAAGGAGAACTCTCACAAACCTAACTCCTTAAGGACCCTTCCACCATCCAAGGTAAGTTCTAATGTTGATTCTAAGTTAATTTCTATTTCCCAACATCTTATTAACATGGGTAAACCCTACATATCATTATATATTCGATTGGGACATCGTTGTTGAGAGAAGGAACCCTAGAACTCGAATTCAAGGGGATTGAACGTCAAGAAGGTAATATCTTCACCCTCTAATTGATTATATCATTGGATTAATGATTATAGACTCTAGTTCATGAGATATGAGTTGGTGAGTTTGATAGAAAAGCATGAACGATTATAGGTTTAGGGTGTTAATTGTTGATTATTGGTTAAGAGTGTTGTTTACCTTATGGGTGATAAAGGCTAATATGGAATCCATTTGACTTGTGTTGATATAGATTAAAGTTGAAAGAGTTGGCGAATGTTGTATTATACTCAAGAGCAGGAAGTTAAGGTATGTGAGGCTAACTCTCTATGTTTGGGAATGCTAATGATTCTCCCTACATTACGTTTCTTTTACCACGTCATCAATTGCCTCAGAAATATAGTTAAGCCTAGTTCCTTGAATAGTAGTAGAACTTCTATTCTCTAACTTCATAAATCATTCATGACTTTCATTCCGAACGTTGGAGCTCAGTTCGTATTCAATATAGACTTAGGTTTGATTTCCCTGAGTCTCAGTATAGCTTACTGAACATGTCATAAACAGTGAAGTTTCGGTGTTCATAATCAGTTCAAGAATACATGTCTCAGTCTAGTCATATTCAGCATTCCAGTATTATGTAACTCAGTGTGATTCAGTATTCCAGTATTATGTAACTCAGTGTGATCCAGTATTCCAGTATCATGTGACTCAGTGTGATTCAATATTTTATTATCATGTATTGCAATATGATTCTCAGTTCCTAATTTTAAATCCCTGAATGTTGAACACCTGTATTTGGGCCTGAGGCCGTAGTTTATATGCTTTTTTGCATACTTGGGCCTGAGGCCGTAGTTTATGCTTCATGTATGTTTGGGCCTGAGGCCGTAGTTATGTATATGTATACTTGGGCCTGAGGCCGTAGTATATTTTGGGCCCGAGGCCGTAGCTTATTCAGATAAACAGGTTGTTCATCATTCAGAAGAGGGAGTATTCATAACCTTACTTCCTTTGTTCAGTTCAGCTATCAATTATCATTTCAGCTATCAGTTAACATTTCAGTTATCAGCTATCAATTATCATTTCAGTTATCAGTTATCAGTTAACATTTCAGTTATCAACTATCGGTTATCATTTCAGTTTCTCTTTCAATAGTATCATTAGTATCAATTATTAATTCTCAGTTATCAGCTTAGTTTCAGTTTCAACATTTATAATTCTTTCTTTCAGTTGCTTTATATACCAGTGCAATTCAAATGTACTGACGTCCCTTTTGCTCGGGGCCTGCATCTCACGATGCAGGTAATGATTTACAGGTTGATGATTCAGAGCGCTAGGATTCTCGTACCAGCTGTTTGGTGATCCTCAGTTCTTTCGGGGCATTATCATTACTTTACGGTCTTTCAGTATTTACAGGTAGTCAGTGTTTTCAACACTTCATTAGAGGCTTAATAGACTAGAGTAACTGTTAGACAGAGTCTCAGGCTTTTCATGTTAAGCTATGTGGGTTACAAATATGTTTCAGAATTGTATTAGTATTTCCGCACTTTGATTTATAGCATACAGACTTTCAGTATATCAGCATGTGTTATCTTCCGCATTCAGTATGTTATGATATCACATGTTGATTCAACCAACCAGTTGGTTCGATCGGTCACATGTAGTTAGACACCGAATGCCGTGTTACGTCCAGGCCCAGGTCCGGGGCGTGACACTAGCGTCCCTCCACTGTGGTACTTGATCCCTTTATTAATTTGTCTATGTCAGCTGCCAAGGCAGCAATTGCCACACAAATAGCACTCTTTCGATTTTATCAACCCAACCCCAACTGTTAAAATTGGCCACACACTAAGCTAGCATTTAGGCATAGATTTGATTGAAACTTGAAGGGAAAAAAAATTTAAAGTTGTGTTGAAAAATAATTTTTGGAAGTTGAAGTTGTATTTGGACATATATTTATTTTTTTTAAAAAAAACTAGAAGTTCTGCGAGCAGAAGAAAATATTTCACCTAAAAATTGTCCTAAACCGGTTTTTGAGAACTTGAATTTTTATTTTCAAAATGATCATATTCTATGAACAAATAGTGTTTTAGAAAAAATCCAAAAACAAAAATAATCAAAATTTATGGCCAAACGGGAGGTAAAATTGACCTCATAATGACCAGGCCACCAACAACAAATCTTCCTCTTTCAATCCAAAACAAATTGATGTCAACCACCAAAGAACACCATATGTTTTCCCTTTCTCCAAAAAGAAAAAAATATCAACTTCATCCACCAAAAACTTCTCATTTTACTCTTAATGATATGATTTCACTGTCACATAAATATCATGGTATGTTGAGTCCACAAATTTCAAAGGTCTTTGTTTCTTCTTAAATTTCATACTACATCAAACAATACCACCTAAAATGGAATAGAAGAAGTACTGCATATCAGTGCGTAAGAGCAGTTCTTTATTTTGGTAGGATGTTAACGTTCTAAAGCATGTTACTTTCTCTGGATGTTCACCTAATAACTGTTATTTCTCCTAAAGATGCCATAATCAAATTAAAAACTTTTGAACAACAATTCTTACAAATTTTGAATAACCAATCCGAGTTAATATTGAATTTTAACATGCATAAATATTGTGTGACTTACCGATGTGTTGTTTGCTTCTCGTTTCTCCCTTTCTCCTTCCTTTTCTTTTCCTCTTTCCATATATGTAGTTTTCACTACTCAGCAAAAGTAGCTTTTCCTTCCTCTTCCCTTCCTCTGGAGTTCTCAAGATCTGATTTTAAAAAAGTACATAAAACTTTATCAAGAGAATAAAGCAATAGTGGTAGGAAAATAAGAACTTTTATCTATCTATACTATATTATAAATTTTTTCCTTTTAAAGAGGTTATCACCTAATTACAATTTTATATACGTATATAATATTTATATACAAAATTATTAATAGACTCCAATCTTCCCCAAAATCTAATTCATGGAGTAATTCCACTTAAGCCTTCTTTTATACGGAGGATCTTTCAACATTTTAATTTGACCAAGGAGGAACTTTATTAAAAGGACAAAAGACAAAGATGACAAAGAAACAAAGGCAAAAGAAAAACTAATAGAAAAGGTAAGAGAAAGTAGGCAGACCAGACCAACAACCAGTATAAAGTCGAAAATTAAGTCATCTGACTTTTCCTTTTTGTGCTTCGAAGTAACAGAAGTTGCAGCTTGAGGGGTTTGTTACAGATTACTGCATAGTGATCACTATTACAATTTGAAACTTTTATTATTGTCTTTATTTTACAATTGTCCTTGTTTGAGAGCCTTGAGTGATACTTTTACTACCAAATGGCTTGCAATTTGTAATAGTAATTTGTAAGAGTCATTCTCTTTGTTTCTAGCTCTCCAAATTCATATTTTTAATGCTTTTTCACATGTGTTTCGGTTAAGCTTAAGTTACCAAGTCACTAATCAATGAATCATATCCATTATTTACAGGATCTTGGTACTTATTATTTAAAATTTAATTTTGTTACTTAAACTTAAGTTTAATATAATAATTTTATATGGTTATGCAAAATTGCATGTTAAACGAATCGAAATACACGTGCAACCCATGTGTCAAAAAATTAGTTATATTAAAAGCACAAAGGTCCTTAGTGAAATGTGGTGCCGTTTAAAACTAAAGTTCTAAAATGGAGTTAACACTAGCAAAATAGTCATTTGACTATTTTCTTAATATTTAAGAATAGTCATTTAATTAATTATTATACTATTTAAGAATAATTATTTAATTATTCTTTAATATTTATAATACTTTTCCAATATTTAGGACTTTAGAATTAACTAAAATTTTAATTATTAAATAATTTCTTATTAAACTAAGTATTTAAGTCTTAATATTTAGAATTTAAAACTGATATACTATGGATAATTAATATGTTTTTGTTTTGTTTGGCTCTTTTTTGTTTTTTTTATTCTTTGTCCTTTAATCATACAACACCAATTTTGCCTTTTTATTTCCTTTCTCATGAATTATTTGCTGTTTTTAAAATTTAAATCATATATATTTATTTAGCAGCTTTGTTGTTGAATCTGTTAGTTTCAAATCTTAAAATACTAAGGCAAGTATTGATATGAACTAGCTAATAGCTACCATTTGGTTTTGGAATAGTAATTATTGTTGCAAAAATAATAACAATATATTTGTGATATAAATTTAATTACCATAATGGAGTTTACAACTTTAACTAAATTACCAATAATAGTGTTAAATAGATGGACAAAGTTTTTGCAAAAAAGAAACTAATATTATTACTAAGATAGTTTATTACACAATTTGACCAAAGAAAATAAGAATTAGCAATGAAATTCATCTTATAGCTAATAGAATTTTTTTAATTATTTGTCTCCAATTCGCGACTACATAGGATTAGCGATAAATTTTTATTAACTACATAATTTGTTTGTTGCTAGTTTTTTTAATATATAGTTGACATGTCTGTAATACATGGTACGTAGACGATCATTTTAATACGAAATTAAATCAAAAGAAGGGGACAAATAAAAATTCACCGAGCCTTTAAAAGATCTTGATTGTTTTCATTCTTAATTAGGCCATCTGCTACTTTATCAACTGAATATCATAAATATTCATTATTTTTAAGATTTTATATTTTATTCAAATTTTATGATCAAATGGGGTAATTTGACTAAGGACACAGTTCAGAAGTTGGGGGAGAGGTTGCTGGCTGTGAGAGCATGGGAGAGTAGGGGAGATGATATTAGTATGTGGGCCACGACCGTGGATTGCACTAGGGACGCTGCGAGAGAGATCTTAAGGGTTACGAAGGGCTATCCTGGGGGCCACAAAGGAGACTGATGGTGGAATGGAGGGGTCCAAGGTTACGTGGAAGCAAAGAAAGCGGCTTATCTGAAGCTAGTAGACAGTACAAACGAGGAGGAAAAGAAGATGTATCGGGAGTGTTATAAGAAGGCAAGAAATGAGGCGAAATTAACGGTCACAACGGCTAAGACCGCGGCGTTTGGGCGTCTATACAAGGAACTCGGGAGCAAAGGCAGAGACAAGAAGTTGTACCGATTGGCCAAGATGAGGGAGAGGAAGACCCGTGACTTGTACCATGTGAAGTGTATTAAAGACGAGGACGGCAAAGTACCGATGGACGAGGCGCATATTAGACGCAGATGGCAGACGTACTTTCATAGACTATTGAACAAGGAGGGCGAGAAAAGTATTGTGTTGGGTGAGTTGGAGCACTCCGAGAGTCGGCGTAATTTTGGGTACTGCAGGCGTATTAAGGTGGAGGAGGTGGAAGGGGCTATGCGCAAGATGAGTAGGGGCAGAGTGACAGGGCAGACAAAATCCCAGTAGAATTTGGAAGAGCGCGGGTCGAGCAGGCTTGGAGTGGCTCACTATGTTTAATGTCATTTTTAAGACTAAAATGATGCCCAAGGAATGAAGGTGGAGTACGATGGTTCTGTTGTACAAAAACGAGGATGATATCCAAAATTGCAGCAATTATAAGGGTATAAAGTTGTTGAGCCACACTATGAAGATTTGGGAGAGGGTGGTGGAGGTCAGGATGAGGAGGAGTGTGTCTATTTCCGAAAACCAGTTCGGGTTCATGCCGGGACGCTTAACTATAGAAGCTATTCATCTGGTAAGGAGATTAGTACAGCAGTATCGGGAAAGGAAAAAGGACTTGCACATGCTGTTTATCGACCTTGGAAAAGCGTACAATAAAGTGCCGAGGGACGTTTTGTGGAGGTGTCTGGAGGTTAGCGGCGTTCCGATAGCGTACACTAGGGTAATTAAGGATATGTACGATGGTGCTAAGACTTGGGTGAAAAATGTGGGAGGGAACTCGGAGCACTTTCCAATTGTGATGGGGCTGCACTAGGGATCGACTCTTAGCCCGCTTTTATTTGCCTTGACGATGGACGTGCTGACACGACACATACAGGGTGAAGTGCCATGGTGCACGCTATTTGCCGATGATATAGTGTTTATCGACGAGACACGAAGCGGGGTCAACGCAAGGTTGGAGGTTTGGAGGCAGACCTTGGAGTCTAAAGGTTTCAAGTTGAGCAGGACTAAGATAGAATACTTAGAGTGCAAATTCAATGACGGGGCTTATGAGTCACACGTGGATGTAAAGCTTGATATTCATCCCCAAGAAAGGTAGTTTCAAGTATCTCGAGCCTATTATCCAGGACAGGGAGATTGACGAGAATGTCGCACAATGTATTGGAGCGCGATGGATGAAATGGAGGCTTGCGTCCGGCATCTTATGTGATAAGAATGTGCCGCCAAGACTTAAAAAGTAAATTCTACAGAGTGGTAGTTCGACAAGTATTGGCCAATTAAGAACTCACATGTATAGAAGATAAAAGTAGTAGAAATGGGATGTTGAGATAGATGAATGGGTATACCAGGAGCAGTGTTTGAAAAAGCGCACGCTTCATCGCTTAAAGCGAAAAGCGACAGAGTATCGCTTTTCTGTGCCTAAGGCGACGCGAACCGCTGAAGCGCATGCTTAAGAGAAAAAAGCGACGAGGCGAGCAAAGCGACGAAGTGATCGCTTTTGAAAAAAATCGCATCTGGGCCTATTTTTTTTTTAAAAAAAGATTGGGTCTGTTTTTAATTTTATACAAAACAAACCCCTAATGTTGCGCGACATAACAGAACACAATTGCTGTGATTTTCTCTTTTCTTCATCGAAAAATTAGGGTTTTGGGATAACCCTAAGGGGTTGGCCTGGTGGCAATAGACTTGAGCCTTGAGGTTTACTCCCTTTCAAGGTCTCAAGTTCGAAACCCATTGGGTGCAAACAATTTCTGAGGGCCATCGGACTGGGTAAAACCTGAATTAACCGTGGTGCACTTGCGGAAAAATCCTTGACGAGAGCCTGTGCACCCCCGGGATTAGTCGGGGCTCTTAGAGACTCGGACACCCGGTGCAAATCAAAAAAAAAATTAGGGTTTTGGGACAGAAAGTTTCTACTTTCTTTTCTCTTCTTCATCGCAACAGACCAGCACCAGTCCACAACTCCAGTCGACCAGTCCAGGTAAATTTTCTTCTCCTTTCTTCTTCTCATTTTCTTCTTCTTTCTTTCTTTCTTTCTTTCTTTCTTTCTTCTCATTTTTTTTGTCACTGACTAGCTGGGCTGGAGTTCTGTCTTCTTTCGTCCTTCTTCTTTCTTCTTCTGAGTTTTGCCTTCTCTTTTTTACTTCTTCCTTTCATTATTTATAATTTATATATTTTATATTTTTCAGTTTATTTAATTTTTTAGTGTATATTTCAGTAAATAAAATTAATTATTATATATGTTATATTTTCAGTTTATGTGATTTTTTAAATGTATATTTCAGTTTGTATAATTAATTATTATATATATTATATGTATTTTCAATTTATTGATTATGTTTTTTTCTTATATCTTAATAGGGAAATTAAAATGTTGATTCTAATAATTTAGTAGCTTTGATTTTGCTTGTCTTGTGGTTGGTGGATGGTTTGTGGATGATTTGGTGGTACCTAGTACCTACTTTTAAGTATTTAAATTGAAATTTTTGATTATTTATAATTTTACATTATATTTTTTAAGAATTGCGCTTCACTTTAATAAAGCGTACGCTTCGCTTTTGAAGCGAAGCGAGCCCTTGTCGCTTTTTTGCGCTTCGCACTCTCCAAAACACTGACCAGGAGATATAAGATTAGGAATAAAGCTATTCGGGGCAAAGAAGGAGTGGCCTCCGTGGAGGACAAGATGCGAGAGCCGAGGCTGAGATGGTTCGGGCATGTAAAGAGAAGCATTGATACTCCTGTTAGGAGGTGTGAGAGGATGACCATGGCGGGTTTGAGAAGAGGTAGAGGTAGGCCAAGAAAATATTGGGGTGAAGTGATTAGACATGATATGGCGCGGCTTCAGCTTACTAAGGACATGACCCTTGATAGGAAGGTATGGAGGTCGAGTATTACGGTAAAAGAGTAGTAGGTAGTTATAAGTTTCTCCTTTTCCTACTAGTTTCTTTAGCAGCACTCAGGTTCCTGTATATGCTTAAGTAGATCGTTACTTCATCATGTGATTTAATTTGTCTCTACTATCGTATTCCCTGTTGTTAATGTTTAGTACTACTAATTCACCCCACCCCCTTCTTTTTACATTTTTTATTTTTATATTATTATAATTATTATATTTTATTTTTTCCCTCGTCTTCTTCCCCTTCTTCCTCTTTTCGCTCTTTTTGAGCCGAGGGTCTATTGGAAACAATCTCTCTACCTTCACTAGGTAGGGGTAAGGTCTGTGTACGCACTACCCTCCCAGACCCCACTTGTGAGAATATACTGGGTTTGTTATTTGTTGTTCTTATTATTTATTTTCAAGAGCTTATATTTTTAAAAAAATTATACACATTGTTATAGGGTACACACGCATTGTGCGTAATCTTAAAACTAGTTTATAGAATAATGAAGTTGGCAAACATCTCTTAGATTAAAATTGCGGTTGATTGTCCATAAAAAAAGTCAAACGGGTGAGAAAAAAGATCACTAACTTATAATTTACACACAAAATAACCATAGGCTACTTTCTTTAATCTTCACTATTTACTTTAAAACTCAAATATATTGTTTAATTGTAGATAAATGATTTAAAAAGTTATATATTCATTAATGTAGGGTTCACACGCAAAGCGCAAACCCAAAAACTAATATATATATATTAAAAAAAAAATTAGTGGATGGCCTACAAAACAATAGGAATAGCAGTATTGTATTTCAGCCTGAATCTCCAGTTGTATTTTTAAAATATTGCCCACTGTAATACAATTTGTAAAACCTGGTGTCAAGTTGATTGCATTAAATTGTTTCTAAGTTTTCTACTATTTCAATACAAAAAAAGATTTTCATCTTATAGTAGTTGTTATGTATCAAGAAACTAAATAAACCATCTTAATTTTTTAATCATCGAAATATTGATCAAGGTCAAACATCAAATAGTGTGTCATGAGTAATTATTTTGAAGAAATGCACATAATATCCCAGAACTGTTAATTTTTTAAGAAGGAGATTATAAGACAAAGAAGAATAAGAACACCCAAATAGGGGAGAAATTCAAAAATAGCCAAATTTACAACTGATCGTTGAAAAATAGCCAAGTTTCAAAAGTCATCGAAATTTAGCCACTTTAAATCTGAGCGAAAACACTGTTAAAAATCCGGAAAAATACGCCCGCAAATTTTACGGGAGTTCCAACATAAGTATGCTTGAACTCCCGCAAATTTTACGGGAGTTCCAGCAAGTATAATTGTCCAGTATAATATACTAGAGTTTGGAGCACTAGTGCTCCAGTCTCNCCAAATAGTCACGAAAAGAAAACCCATCATATATTTCTTGGTGTTAATACATAAGAACTCCCCTAAACTATTCATATTTTGCAACTTTCGTACCTAAACTATGAGGTAATGCTATTATCCTATGAGCTAAGGGGTCGTTTGGTTTGAATAAGGGTTGTGCTGGGATAAGTTATGCTGGAATTAGTTATCCTGATATTATTTTTTATCCATTATTTAGTATGTTGTATTAAAAATTACTATTGCATAATTTCTAAGAAGAAGATTTAAGTTATCCCGGCACTATATACCACACCTCCTACAAGGTATACGTTATTCCGGTACTAATTTTAATTCCGGAATAACTCATACCAGGTTTGCTAACCAAATAAAATATTAAAATGATATTAATTCTTTATACCAGCACCATATTTACTTATACCTCATACCAAACGACCCCTTACTGTTTCTCATTTAAACCCTTATGGAGTGGTATGTAAAAGCTAAAAATTGAGCCAAAAGGAGCCATGTGTCATTTTTCATTTATTTTAATTAATTATTCTTATTCGTTCTCTTTTCTTTTTTTCCTTCTTTTCTTATTCTACTAGTTCTCCTTTAATATTCTACATCTTTTACTGGTAAAGTAATCCAGTTGAACTGTTGAAATTATAATCTTAATATAACAGTAACACCAAAAATAAAATAATCAAATAATAATACACTCAGTTGCAAATCACGATTGAAATTCTAATCTTAATATAACAGTAACACCAAAAATAAAATAATCAAATAATAATAAACTCAGTTGCAAATTCACGATTGAAGTTTATCAATAATGGTAAACTCAGTTAAAAGACATAATAACCCAAAAATAACAGTACCCTCAAAAAGTAGAAACAAAACGTTGAACATTAAAACGTAAAATGATTTTTTTTTCTTATTTGTTCTTTGTTCTTTTCTTATTCAATTTTATTGATCTCTCTTTTTCTCTTCAGAAGAAATAACTTTTTGTTAGTAACAGTAAATCCAATTGAAAAATAGCATCCGAAAATAAAAATAACATCGAAAGAATTTAATCAATAACCGTAAACTCAATTGCATATCAGGATAGAATTTACTCAGATATAGTAAACCCAGTTGAAAAGATTGAACATTAAAACGTACTTAGGATAGATGTTATGTCTTTAATTGACAAAACTTAGTCGTAATTTGCAATTGAAGTTTAGTATCTTTTGAGTAATTAATTTTTTACATATTCGCTAAAATGTACCCAAAAAAATCTGATCTTGCAAATCAAATACTATAAATTATTATGCTAATAATCATGATAAGGAGATCTGCTGAGACCTATACAAACTAGGATGCTCAAATTGCAAGACGAACAGATTTGTAATAAGGTCCTAATCAGTAATCATTAAACAGATCAAGCACAAGCACGAGGAGGCAAACAGAAAAGAACAAACCTGAGCAGCTTTGTTGGCAGTGGGAATACTCTAATCACCGGTTATGAAACCAGCTAAATATCGGCTGTAATCTCCTTTCATTTTCAGGTAAGAAAACCTAATTAGAATCATCAGATCGGGAATACGAGAGTAGAATAAAATCTAGCTGTGCTGGAAATAGAAGACAGAAAACACCAGAAATAATAAGAGACTTCAACATAATCATACCTTTTGACCACTTAAAGTTCAGTAAATCCCCATAGATTTCCAATAGAAGACAAAATCATGTAGTAGTAGTAGTAGTAACTTTTATCACTTATTTCAGCAAACCTACCAAGATAAAAGTATACCTCTGGGTGAAGAAGTAAGCGCTGGGATTCAGATATATTTGTGAGAGAAGTTGAAGTAAGTGGCTCTGTGGCTGAGGACAAGTTGAAAGGCCACCAATAGAAAGAAGAATCGAATACAGATTGACAATTCCATGATTGTTTTTTTTTAACTTTCTTTAAAAAAATACAGTTCATTGACTTGCCAAGTCTTTTTAATACCCAATATCATCTTAGTCCTTGTATTCAATTCTGAACATTATATACACGTCTCTGGCCTATAATATATATATATATATATATATATATATATATATATATATATATAATGGAAATTACAAATGTTTGTCATGGGTATTGTGGTCTTTGACTTAGCCCTTTCATTCTCTTCAATTTAATTTCCTTGACACGTAGTTGGTTTCTTTATATTTTGGTAGGGACGCATGTTTAGAAATGGCACTTGGACGGGATGAACAGTGTGGTTAGTTGTATCAAAAATCTATATATATATATATATATATATAAAAGGAGGAGCAAAAGAATGTAGTGGTGCCAAGTGGCATAATTACATTTCAACAAGTTTCATTTTTTTTAGGCAAAAATCCAATTTTAAAATTATTTGAAATTGAAACTAGAAATAGGCAAAAAATGGCTCTAAAAACGGTTCAGTTTTTACTGCTGCGGACCCAAAATTGTTCTTGAAAGCCAAAATAACTGCATGAATTAAAAGAGCACCCTCTCTCCCTCATAGAGAGATTGAAATCCTTAAGAGCCTAAAACCAACGATCACACGTTGCAATGAACAATGGATTTGAAGATTTGGGATCAAAGGAACATGGATCTGTGCCGATTTAGGGATAGTTGGAGCTATTATTCAAATTTTTGTAATTTCAATTCCTGTTTGCACTCTTCTATCTTTCTTTCTGCTTTTTTCTCTTTGCTTATTCTCAATTTATATTTTTGTATTTGAAATTTTCTTTTTCCTTTTTCTTGGCAAGAGGTTTAAACAAATGTTTAAATGGACGGTAATGGATGTGAAAGAACATTCAACAATGTCGCTAAGAATGTCAAAGGGTTTGTACAATTGTTATTCTTCTTCAAAACATAATCTTTCCTCTTCAAACAGTCCAACGCCCTTCTAAATTCTTTTTCTGAATTTTCTTTGTAATTTTCGAGAGTCTTCAAATACAATGTCAAATAATTTGGCATTTTCCCGTCCTCTATTTAATAGAGTCTTTACATATAATAAATTTAGTTATGTTTGAATGTCAAAAGTCGATTGATTCTGATATGTTATCACTTTATCTTCATGTTCCAGTGCAATCAATATTCATGAAAACTGAATTGCTTAGATTATTTTTTTTTTAAATTCCAAGGTCTTAAACTGACTATATTAAAATGCGGTGATTGACTTAGAATGAGTCAAACTCTGTTTACTCGCAAAGGTAAAGCAGAATACTGCGATTTTAACCTCATAGAACAATGTACAATATTTTTATTCTACTCGATTTCAGCTTATAGTTTGAGGACTAAAAAAGTTAATCATCAACTGTAATTTTTTTGGATGCAAAAGAAAGTACAAATCGAGGAGATGCAAAGCAATGTGAGTAGTGAAGGATCAGGTATTTTAGCCTTATACATTTTTATTTCTTTCTCTTGGAAAGGTGAGATGTTTCCTCAGAAGTTTCCTAATTATTTTTAATGCTCTACATTTGGTTTAGTTGGAATTGAGGCGTTGTTATTACTCTTGTGGCCGATAAAAAGCCCACTTTCAGGAATGTTGACTAATAGTGGATATTGAATTCAAAACTTCAACTATGGCTTTTTTTCCCCAAGTTGATTGCTTATGGCAAAGTTCAGCAATGAGTGAAATGTGATTTTTTCTTGTTGTGCTTGCAAATTTGGAAAATAAGGGAGGGACAAAAATAGGAGGATTTAGAGTGAAACCATGTAGTACTATAGGTTATGTCAGTTACACATTTGCGTGCTTTCATGTATATNTATATACAATATTCCTTACTTCAATATTTCAATTATGGTTGGATATGCAAAGAGCTACTAATCACTCATTCTTTGGTTAGTTTTTCTCATTTTCTTACTACAAAGCATCTCCCGTGCCCTTCCTTTGGCGTTGATGTATGGTCTGAACTATTTGTCCTTAACCCAATTCATCGACTGCTTTCACGTGCAATATAAGCTTTTATACAGTGCATCTTGCATTTGTCTTGAATGTTCTGTTGTTTTCCTCTTTGATGTTCGCTGACTTCTTTGAATGAAAATCCTGAATTGCTCATGAAAACAGGAAGTCAAAGTTGGGTATTGTAAAATCTTCACTTATGACAATATGACATATGTCCAGATAAGAGGCCTCTCCATAAAACTGAAAAAGGTCAATCATTTGCAGAGCAGGACAGTAAGGAGGAGAAGAGTTCTTAGCATTTTGCACCCTAAGGGTGGTTTGCTTAAGGTTTCTATTGTGTGACATAAGATACAAGGACGCGCATTTCTTTTTCAGGCAAGTTTTTGTTATTATATTAGATCTTCCTTACTTCAATATTTGAGTTTTCTAAACATCTTTTATCCTTCCTATCTTTCTGAATTTTGGATGGTAAACTGGAAGATATATCATTTTGTATACTTTACGGTCTTTCTACTGTTTTCATCAATTTAGAAAGGATGCAAGAGAATAAATTAAAAAAATTAAAGAACACATGTTGAATATGTTTCTTTTTATCTTGCTAAAAAAGAATTCCTTAATCCGTTGATACCTTAATGATAATCACTTTCATAAAGAGAGTTGGCAACTATCTTACATATGTATAATTTGTTGCCAGCCTCGATCTTCTCTAGAGAAGAGCAACAGAAGGGGAAATACATGTTGAAAACTAATAATATAATTTCTGGATATAATTCTCTACTACCTCTACAAAGCCAAAGTAAAAGTGATAATTCATTTTAGATTTTGTTCATTGCGTTGCAAATTTTATGTTTTCTCGTAGACGCCTTTTTTCCCCTTCCATGTCTTTGTTACATTCCTAGAGATAAGGGGAATGGATACATGGTGCCTTTCGAGTTTGAGAATTTCACTGAAAGATCTAAACTTCTCCGATTAATAAAAAATTGCGGTGTACCAATCCTAGATTCTTTTCATATATCTAAGCTTTAATAGACATAAATAACTTACATATTATATGCAATAGCGAAAGGATAGGTTGTCCCAGTTACGCTGCTAAACACTTCTCTATGGGTTGTTGCCTAAGTGCTAATTCGTGTGTTCAAGGGAAAAGAAGGATATGTAAGTTAGCTTTCTTCAATACACTACAGTTAGTTCCTTTTAATATTAACTGCTCGCACAGGTACTAATTGAGAATTGTACTGTATGTTTGAGTCTATGTGATTAGTCAATAAACACGTGTACTTTCTTTCCCCTTACCAAACCACGTGTACTATTTTAGATTTACAGTTATCTCTCCACCCCTCTAATTTTCTCTTTCACTGCTCAGCAATTCTCTTCTGCTTCCCCTACTTCAAGGTGTCATCTTTATTTGGGGGAGTTTCTCAACTGTTGCACTTCCAATTGATTTGTTTAATAAGGTTGGATCTTTTATATCTTTATGTTGGTTGTTTAATAAGGCTAAATTCTCTTTCTCTGATCAGGATTGTTCATGAATTTCATTTCTTTTTGATATTGTGTTCTGGTTGCTACTAATATGTAAGCATCATTGCTAGAAACTTGTGCTTCTATCTCTTTTTCTTCCTCTAAATTCGTTTACTTTGCTTTATTTTGGTGTTTTTTTTCCAAAGTTTCTCCATCTTTATTCCAGATTTTCTCTACTCTTTGTTATTATTTTTTTTTCCTCATTGTCTTCTTTGTTTATTCCACCTGTGTGTTGGCAATGGAAAATTACGAGTATCCCATAGTTTTACTGTTGTTTGGATAGTTTTCCTTGCTGCATTTTGTACATCCATGTCATTAGTTGTATCTGAGTTGAAAATGCACATATAAAAATAGCTAAATGGATGCATGTTGAGTATATCTATCTTCCATAATTTAGACCGATTAATATTGTATTTGTAAGGTGAATAGGTTCCTTGCACGAGATTATTGGTAGGGGAATTTGTACTCAAAAATAAAACTAGATTACCATATTGTAACTGATACTTCCTATTCGAAGCCCCACAGATTTTAGCTTTGGCATGCAATCTGTTTGATTTAACTCCCGAGAGAGATGAACAACCAACACCATCAAAGAAAATATAAAAGGCCAAAACTTCATTAAGTTTTTACAGTTCAAAATGCTTGGTTAGCCAAAACTTCTGCTATGAAGTTTGATTACCATCTGAATTCTTGGGTTACAACCTTGAAAATAACCTCTTAACATAGTCAAATATTTAACTTTATGATCTTGGGAAAATATCTGCAGGTAGAGCATACATGGGTCACCAATCAATATATTAAAAAAATTATTTTACTCTTCCCCCTTATCATTCAAAATCTGCTCTTATTTTTCTTTTCTTCTTCTCATTTGAGAAACCATGATAGTATAAGAAATATTCTCATCATAGTTTTTTTTTTTTTTGGCTTCTTGTTTAACAATGTGGAGAACTCAGTGTTCTTTCTGTTCTTCTAGGATATGAAACAAGTCAATTGTATTGAGATAACAAGAATCATCTTTCAGAATATGGGGAATAATAAGGTTTCAAATAAATTTTGGCAGCACCATAATGAGCTTCAATATTAAAAGAAATGAAGCAAAATACTTATTAGCTCTTCTCAACGAGACCAATGTTATAAATTTAATGTACTTGATTTTTTTCCATTTTATTGATATACGGAAAGACAGACAAATGTAAAGAACACATGCAAAGACTGGATCAAAATACCGAGCTATTCCGTAGTATTTTTTGTATGATGCTTGGAAATATTCTCTAGAAAAAAAGAAGAAAAACAAATTCTAAAATAGGAGAAAAACCTGTTTATTGAGAATTATCTCTGTATTAGCTTAGAAAACACTGACTACATCTTATTTTCTTGATAGTTTGGCCAATTATATTCATTATGTTGTTGTGATGTATTTGTATTTGTATTCCTTTTGTGGTCGTCTCATACTGTACTTTTTCTGCTGTGCTTTTGGTTCACCTGGCCTGATTGGTGCACCTGCTCGCTTGAACAATGTATTTTTATATATTCATATCTAAGACGTTTTACATCTATGTCGAATAATTATTCATCTAAGAGCTTTTTCACTATGTTTTATCCTTGGGAGGTGATTGAACTATGGACTATTACCTAGCTCATGGAGCTGGTTGGTACTTGACCTACCTAAACTGATTGGAAAAAGTATGGCAAGTAAGGCATGAAGGTTTATAATTGAGAGATAAGGTGCATTTCATCGTACAATTTTTGCATTTCAAATTCAATACAAATACACGTACAAGTTACTTCTAAGATCATTTGTGCGTTATATTCCTTTTGACAATTTCTTCTCTTGATTCATAATTTAAACAAAAATTTGCCCCTGTGCATATAGATAGGCAATGCATTATAATGCTTTGTTATACATGACTGTGGTGTAAGAGTAAGTATGATTTTCAAAAGGGCATGTTATCACAGAAAATGCCTATACGAATCTTATAGTGTAAGGCACCTATATGTATTGTTATCTTTTTGTCGAAACTTCTTATGAAATAACTCAAAGTGATTTTAACTATTACCAATTCATATGGCAGTTGTCGTGGCAATGATGACATTATGGCTGGGTACTTCCGCCAACATTTGCCTGGTAAACAAGCTTTTAAAGGGGGAATTGGCCAAAAAGCTTTTTGCTGTTTCATTGGAACTCTTTGTATTTGTTGATTCTGCAGTGGTGCCTCTATTGGTATTTTATTCTTCTATTGTGCCTTTCTTTTAAGATATTTTACATTGAGAAGAGCTCCTTTATACGTTTCACCTTCTAAAAAGAAGTATCTTTTATACAAATCAAAATTCGTAACATTAAAGTGCTAGATGTTTCAAAGCTTATTTTCTGTATTCCTTAACTAAAATATACTTTCAGGAATACGAGTCTGTTGCACAAGACAACTATGATCTTGGCTGAAGAGTGAAGAGAGTATGGAAGTGGAGGTTCCCAAGATTTAGGCTGCATAGGGTCCCATTTTCTGGTGAGTTGCACTGCTGCAGGAAATCCTTATTGATTTCTTTATGTTTTTGCTCTGTAACATATTTTAATGAAGTTAACTCTGTGGTAGGGAGTGAAAGCTGCAACTGGCAAAGCTTTGAGAATATTTTCGTTAGCAAAGGCAGGAACGAGAATTGTGCCTTTTATGTTTAAATGGTGGTGAGCATACAGAAACCGTGGAAATTGCTAAATTGGATTGTGCCTCTGTCTAAGCAGCGAATGCATCCATTTTTCTCCTTTTTCTCTTTCGTTAAAGCGACAGGAGTTGAGCACACCTTTTAGAGCGCTAGGCTATGACCTTGGTTAAAGCTCCTCAATACATTGATGGCTAAGCTATTGTTCTGCTGAGCATGTTCATGATATTTACACATTTAAATTTTGATTATTTCCTACGATATCACATCACATATTAAAGGGGTTGTTTCTTTTTCTCAGTACTATTTGCCATTGTTCTTGATGATACAATGAATTTGTTGGATTTTATAATGTTTGAAGTTGTTTGAGAAGGTAATAGAGAATAAGAGTTGTTAGAAGTTTAGTTTATGGCTGTTCATGTTGGGCCCGTGCTTTTGCAATATATGCTCCACTTGTTAGGCCGTTCAAAATCGAATCTTATAGCATGTTGGTTGTTTGGTCAAGCTGCAAAAATTAATTTATTTTTTTTAAAATATTTTTGATGAGAAGCAGTTTGTGTTTGACTTCTGAGTAACAATTAATATTTGGCCAAAGACTTCTGAGTAACAATTAATATTTGGCCAAGCTTATAAAAACTATTTCTAAGTGTATTTTTCTCAAAAATATTTTTCAAATTTTTGGGAAGAAAGTTACTTTTTTCGCTTCTCCAAAACTGTTTCTGCTTCTATGCACAAGCACTTTTTTTTCTTCTAGAAGCTTGGCCAAACACTTTAACTTTGAAAAACATCACTTTTTGGAAGAAAAAAAAGTATTTTTTTTACGGGAAAAGATAATATATTATAAAAACATTACATAGTACAAACAGGTACATCCCTAATAAACGGGCAAGCCTCGAGGACATTTACATTCTCCATTTCAGCTAAAATAAAACACGCGTTAATACTGAGTTTTTTGGTCATATACACATAACCATTTCTATCCATTGCTTGGTTATTTAAATACTAGAGGCAGTGGATTGACAAAAACTTAGTGTTTCCTTGCATGCTTGACTCCCTCCTTGGCCATTTTATGAGCCACCTTGTTCCCTTCCCGAAAATTATGGGTGGTCTTCGGGTGCTTCAGCTGGTGCATTAACCACCTACAATCAGCAATAATAGATGTGTAAGGCATAACATTTGAGTAAAAGACTTTTATGAGATCCGTTGCATCTGTTTCCACAATTAGTGGAGAGAAACCATTTTTGAGCGCTATAGAAAGTCCTAATTTTAAAGCTACTAGTTCAGATTGGAGAGGGGAAGACGATGGCTTGGAGTGTTGGAAACCCAATAACCAGTCTCCTCTATCATTTTCGGAAACACCACCCATCCCCCCCCCTCCCCCAAGTTTGAGTTGTCTTGGAAAGCACCATCTATGTTTAGTTTTATAAACTTGTGAGAGGGTTTGTTCCAAACTATTTTTATAGAAATGGATTGGGTAACTATAGGTTCCCTAGTTGTATAATAGTAGTACTCTAGAGCTAGGGAATGTAAGGACCCGGCCGGTCGTTTTTAGAATTTATGCCCCGTTCCCTTATTAACTGCTTCCCCTAAGTTCATTTTTGCTGTTTTGGGTTGCCGGGACGTTCGGCGTTAGGATTCGGAGCGTTTTGGGACACTTAGTCCCTAAATGAGAGCTTAAGTGTTGTAAAGTGGTCCGCGATCGAAACAGTGTGAAGAAGGCCTCGGAATGAAAATATGATGGTACCGTTAGCTCCGTTAGGTGATTTCGGGGTTGGGAGCGTGTCCGGAATGTGTTTTGGAGCTCCGTAGCTCATTTAGGCTAGAAATGCCGAAAGTTAAAATTTTGAAGTTTCCGGTCCGATAGTAAATTTTTTATCCGAGGGTTAGAGCGGAATTTCGGAAGTTTCAGTAGCACCGTCATGTCATTTGGGACGTGCATGCAAAATTTCAGGTCAATCGGACGTGGTTTGTTTAGGTTTTTTATCGAAAGCGAGTTTGGTTGAGTTTTGAAGTTCTTAGGTTCAAATCATCGGTTAATTCGAGTTTCCGTCGTTGTTTTAGGTGGTTTAAGGGTTGGTACAAGTTCGAATGATGTTATGGGATATGTCCGTAGGTTTGGTTGGGGTCCCGAGGGCCTTGGGTGTATTTCGGATGCTCAACGGAGCAATTGAAGTTTGGAAGTTGCTGCAGAAAAATTGCAGGTCTGATTCCTTCTTCGCGTTCGCGTAGTGGGAGCATGTCCCTTCATCGCGTTCGCGGCCCCTCTCCCGCGTTCGCGTAGTGTAATCCTGGAGAGGGAGGCTAGTTCCTCTTCGCGTTCGCATAGAGCCTCCGCGTCCGCGAAGCTTCACTGTTCCCTCTATCATGCTCGCGTGCCCTTAACCGCGTTCGCGTAGTTCTTGATCCCCAAGCCTTTGCGTTCGCACTCCTTCCTCCGCGATCGCGAAGGGCATTTCTGGACCATCTAATATTCCTCTTCGCGAACGCGAGAGACCCTCCGCGTTCACGATGCTTTAAACCCCTGAACAGTATTTAACATTTCAAAACGGGGGTTCTTCCATTTTTAACAAAACTCAAGCTAGAGAGCTCGAATTTGAGGGATTTTTCGAGGGTTTTTCAGAGGCAATGATTGGTTAACGATTCTCTACTCTTCTATGACTAAAACCGACTAATCTAATCTTAAATTCAACCTTTAATTTTAGATTTTTGAAATGAAATTGGGGCAAAGTTCTTAGACCTAACCATGGGGTTTTGAAGGGGCATTTGACCTCCGATTTGGGAGATTTTTGTACGGTTAGACTCGTGAGAGTACGAGGTTTCTGAAAACGTAAAAATTATTCGATTCCGAGACGTTGGCCTGAGGGGCATTTTGATCATTTTACCTATTTTCATGCCTTAGCTGTAATTTTAATAGAGGAATTAGTTACTTGTGGTGTTATTTACGTTATGTAATTGGATTGAATAGATTTGGGCCATTTGGAGTCGGATACTCATGGAAAAGGCGTTGTTCGTAGTTGATTTTGGTACCGGTTCAAGGTAAGTGGCTTGTCTAACTTTGTGTGGGAGACCTCTCCCCTTAGGATATATTACTTGTTATTTTAAATGCCTTGTACGCGAGGTGACGAGCATGTACTTGAGCTAATTGTTGAAAATCCGTTTTACTTAGAATATTTAAACTGTGTTTTCTTGCGTATTTGCCTATTCTAAATGCAATTTAACCTGTGTTAGCTTAAGGAAAGCATGTTTAGCTGACTTACTTGCTTATTTGCCTAAACTGTATTATCCGTGAAGCATGCTAGACTAGAAATCCTATTAGTTGTTCTTACTTAGCATTATACAATATTTGAATTGTTGTGGTGTGTTTACAATTTGGGACTACGGGACAGCACCCTGGGAGCTCCTCGTGCACGTGTTATGTTCTATGACTGAGAGTGCGGGATACCAAGAGATCCCCAGGCACAGAAATGATTATAAATGGAGGATACCAGGAGATCCTCGGGATATTAGGATATCCCTCGTGTATAAATGGAGGATACTAGTAGATCCTCGGGATACTAGGAGATCCCTCGCGTTATGATGAGGATACGAGGAGATCCTCGATGGTAAATATCCGGTTGTGATTTATACCTCTACTCATTGATTGTGTTTGTTCTCTGTTACTGTTTTCACTTATTATCTTGCTAGATTCTCGCTGTGATTATACTCATATTGTCTTCTCATTATCATATTGATTATTATGTTTTATCTCAATAGGGCCTCGACCTTCCTTCGCACTACCCGATCGAGGTTAGGCTTGACACTTACTGAGTACCGCTGTGGTGTACTCACCCCTCTTTTGCGCATGTTTTCCATGTGCAGACCCGGGTACTTCTTCCCAGGTGCATCATCCTCTCCGCGGAGAGCATTAGTGGAGACTCGAGGTATATCTGCTACGTCCGCAGACCCGAAGTCTCTATTCCATTCCAGCTGTAGTAGATAGCCCCCTTTCCCTTCTTTTCGTGTTGTTTAGATACTCTGGTGTAGAGCATCTTATGATACTCTTTTAGCCTGTATTGCCTGTGAGATTCCGGATTTTGGGAATTGTTTCGGAATTTTAGTGTTACAGTGTATGTGCCAGGTGGAAACTTTATACATTTCCCGATGTTATTTAACTTTAGTTATTATTTTTCGTAAAAGTTGTTAATTCCGCAATGTGTTAGGCTTGCCTAGTCGTGAAGACTAGGTGCCGTCATGACAGGTTCACGATCGGTGAACTAGGGTCGTGACAAGTTGGTATCAGAGCTCTAGGTTCATAAGAGTCACGAAACACAAGCTGGTTTATTAAAGCCTCGCTGATCGGTACGGAGACGTCTGTACTTATCTACGAGGGGCTATGTAACTATTTAGGAAAAATCTTCACTTCATTTGATTTCCTTGTCGTGCGATATTTTTGACACCAATTCTAAACTTCTGTCTTCTATTCCCTCACAGATGGTGAGGACACGCGCTACTCAGGATGATCAGGCACCCGCACCCCTCCTACAGCCGCTAGAGGCAGGGGCCAGGGCAGAGGTCGTGGACGCGCACGTGGTGCAGCCAGAGCACCTGTGCGAGTTGTCACCGAGGTACCGCCAGCAGATCCAGTAGGGGCTCAAGCCCCTGACACGCCTATAGCTACCACTACTCCAGCTGTTCAGGAGGCATTGGCACAAATTATGAGCATGTATACCACGCTGTCACAGGCAGAGTTGCTTCCCCTTCCTGCAGCCACATCCCAGGATGAGGGAGGAGCACAGACTCCCACCGCCCGCACTCCTGAGCAGCGAGTGCAGGTTGAGCAGGTCCCAGATATCATCCCTGTCCAGCCTGCAGCACCAGTTCATCCTGAGGATGGGGCACCTGCTTCTGAGGATGAGCAGCGGAGACTGGAGAGGTTCAAGAAGTATGACTCTCCGATTTTCAGCAGATTAGCTACAGATGATGCCTTTGGATTCCAATTGAGGGCTTATTCCATCCATTAGATCTAGCATGGCTCGAGAGTTGGAGGTGGATATACCTTATCAGCAGGTAGTGAGCATAGCTAGGAGGATCGAGGGTTTGCACGCCAGAGAGCGAGAGGAGAGAGGCCAAGAGGTCTCGAGAGTCGGGTCACTACTCTGGTACCCGTACCCCAGCAACAGGGCGTCATGGTAGGGGCTATATGGGTCGCCCAGTTCATTCAGCTCTTCCTTCATCCACCAGTACTCCAGCTCCTCCCAGATTTCAGGAGCCTTACTATGCACCTCCGATTTCTAGCGCGCCTCCTACGTGGGGTGCTTTCAGCGGTTAGTCCAGTAGGGGTGGACCCAGTCAGTCATAGGCACCGCACCCTCCCAGAGCTTTTTTTGAGTGCAGAGACACCCGCCATGTAGTGAGGGATTGCCCTAGGCTTGGGAGGAGTGCGCCTCCACAACATTCTCAGCCGCAGCATGCTCAGCAGGATTCTCAGGCTATTGTTCCAGCTCCAGCTGCCACCCCACCTGCCCAGCCAGTTAGGGGCGGAGGTAGGGGAGGTAGAGGTCGCCCTCGAGGGGAGGCTAGGCCAGATATTATGCTATTCCTGCTCGTACCGAGGCTGTTGCCTCTGATTCTGTCATCACATGTATTATACTGGTCCTCACCGAGATGCATCGGTTCCATTCGATCCAGGCTCCACTTACTCTTATGTGTCTTCATATTTTGCTCCATATTTGGGCGTAGCCCGAGATTCTTTGAGTTCTCTTGTTTATGTTTCTACTCATATAGGAGATTCTCTTGTTGTGGACCGTGTTTATCGGTCGTGTTTGGTTACTATTCGTGGTTTTGAGACCAGAGCAGATCTTTTATTACTCAACATGGTTGATTTCAATATTATCTTGGGCATGGACTGGTTGTCACCCCATTATGCTATTCTTTGATTGTCACACTAAGACCGTGACGCTGGCTATGTCAGTTGTTTCGCATATTGAGTGGAGTGGTACTTTAGATCACACTCCTAGTAGAGTTATCTTTTTTCTTAAAGCTCAGCGTATGGTTGAAAAGGGGTGTGCCGCGTATTTGGCTTATGTGAGAGATGTCTGTGTTGATACCCCTTCTGTTGATTCTGTCCCTGTAGTACGGGACTATCCCGATGTGTTTCCAGTTGATCTTCCGGGCATGCCGCCCGATCGGGACATCGATTTTGGTATTGATTTGTTGTCGGGCACTCAGTCAATTTCCATTCCTCTGTATCGTATGGCTTCTCCTGAGTTGAAGGAGTTGAAGGATCAGTTACAGGAATTTCTTGATAAGGGTTTTATTTGACCCAGTGTTTCACCGTGGGGTGCTCTTGTCTTGTTTGTGAAGAAAAAGGATGGTTCTATGCGCATGCGTATCGATTATCGTTAGTTGAACAAGGTTACAGTGAAGAACCGATATCCTTTGCCTCGTATTGATGATCTATTTGACCAGCTTCAGAGCGCACAGGTATTTTCTAAGATTGATTTGCGCTCAGGTTTTCACCAGTTGAAGATTCGGGAATCGAATATCCGAAGACTGCTTTTAGGACTCGGTATGGCCATTACGAGTTCCTTGTTATGTCATTTGGGCTGACCAATGCCCCAGCAGCTTTTATGCATTTGATGCACAGTGTATCCAGGCCCTATCTTGACTCGTTCGTCATTGTTTTCATAGATGATATTCTTGTATACTCTCGGAGTCGGGAAGATCATGAGCAACACCTGAGGACCGTGCTTCAGACCCTGAGAGAGAAGAAATTATATGCAGAGTTCTCAAAATGTGAGTTTTAGTTGAGTTCTGTGGCATTCCTAGGCCACGTAGTATTGAGTGAGGGCATTTGGGTGGATTCGAAGAAGGTAGAGGCCGTGCAGAGTTGGCCCAAGCCCTTCTCAGCTACAAAGATCTGCAGTTTCCATGGCCTGGTGGGTTATTACCGTCGTTTTGTGGAGGGGTTCTCATCGATTGCAGCCCCTATGACTAGATTGACCCAGAAGGGTGCTCCTTTTCAGTGGACAGATGAGTGTGAGGCGAGCTTTCAGAAGCTCAAGACAGCTTTGACCTCAGCCCCTATTCTGATATTGCCTACTGGTTCGGGGTCCTATACAGTTTATTGTGATGCCTCACGAGTCGGACTTAGAGCGGTGTTGATGCAGGACGGTAGGGTGATTGCCTACACGTCCAGACAGCTGAAGATATATGAGAAGAACTACCCTGTCCATGACCTTGAGTTAGCTGCTATTGTTCATGCCTTGAAGATCTGGCGTCATTATTTGTACGACATGCCCTATGAGATTTACACGGATCATCGGAGTTTACAACATTTGTTCAAGCAAAAAGATCTGAACTTGCGCCAGAGGAGATGGTTAGAGTTACTGAAGGATTATGATATTACTATTCTTTATCACCGGGGCAAGGCCAATGTGGTAACCGATGCCTTGAGTCGCCGGGCGGAGAGTTTGGGGAGTTTAGCATATTTACCAGCTTCAAAGAGACCCATGGCGATGGATGTTCAGGCCTTAGCCAGTCAGTTCGTGAGATTGGATCTTTCGGAGCCCAGTCGGGTTCTAGCCTGTGTGGTTTCTCGGTCTTCATTGTTCGATCGTATCAGGGAGCGGCAGTATGATGATCCCCATTTACTTGTCCTCAGAGACATGGTTCAGCATGGCGATGCTAAGGATGTGACCATTGGAGATGACGGGGTGTTGAGGATGCAGGGTCGGATCTGTGTACCCAATGTTGATGATATTCGGGAGTTGATATTGGCAGAGGCTCATAGCTCGCGATATTCCATCCATCCGGGTGCCGCGAAGATGTATCAGGACTTGAGACAACATTATTGGTGGAGGCGGATGAAGAAAGACATAGAGGGTTTTGTAGCTAGATGCCTCAACTATCAGCAGGTAAAGGCAGAGCACTAGAGACCGGGTGGGTTACTTCAGCAGATTGAGATTCCAGAGTGGAAATGGGAGAAGATCACCATAGATTTTGTAGTTGGTCTCCCTCTGACCGCGAAAAAATTCGATTCTATTTGGGTTGTTGTGGATCGGCTGACCAAGTCCGCTCATTTCATACCGGTGTGTACTACTTACTCAGCGGAGCGGTTAGCGGGGATTTATATCAGAAAGATTGTCCGCCTGCACGGTATTCCAGTTTCTATCATTTCGAATAGGGATACTCAGTTTACATCACGATTCTGGAGAGCCGTTCAGCAGGAGTTGGCTACTCAGGTGATTATGAGTACAACATTTCACCCTCAGACGGACGGACAGTCCGAGTGCACCATTCAGATTCTTGAGGATATGCTCCGTGCATGCGTGATTGAGTTTAGAGGGTCTTGGGATCAGTTCTTGCCATTGGCGGAGTTTGCTTACAATAATAGTTATCAGTCCAGCATTTAGATGGCTCCGTATGATGCTTTATATGGTAGGACATGCAGATCTCCGGTGGGTTGGTTTGAGCCAGGTGAGGCGAGGCTATTGGGTACAGATTTGGTTCAGGATGCGTTGGAAAAGGTTAAGGTGATTCAAGATCGACTCTGTACAACCCAGTCCAGACAGAAGAGTTACGCGGACCGGAAGGTTCGAGATGTTTCCTTTATGGTTGGTGAGCAGGTTCTGCTTTGGGTCGTGCCTATGAAAGGCGTCATGAGGTTTGGAAAGAAAGGAAAGTTGAGTCCGAGGTTTATTGGCCCTTTTAAGATTTTGAAGTGAGTTGGGGAGGTTGCTTATGAGCTTACTTTGCCTCCCAGTTTGGCCGGGGTTCTTCCAGTTTTTCATGTCTCGATGCTTCGGAGGTATCACGGTGATCCGTCTCATGTGTTGGAGTTCACTTCAGTCCAGTTGGACAAGGATCTGACCTATGTTGAGGAGCCAGTGGCAATATTGGACAGGCAGGTCCGAAAGCTCAGGTCAAAGGATATAGCTTCAGTAAAGGTTCAGTGGCAGGGTCAGCCGGTCGAGGAGGCGACTTGGGAGACCGAGTGGGATATGCGCAGCCGATACCCTTATTTGTTTGCTACTTCAGGTATGTTCTCTATGCTCATTCGAGGACGAACGAATGTTTAAGTGTGGGAGGATATAACGACCCGGCCGGTTGGTTTTAGAATTTACTCCCCGTTCCCCTATTAACTTCTTCCCCTAAGTTCATTTCTACTGTTTTGGGTTGCCAGGACGTTCGGCGTTAGGATTCGGAGCGTTTTGGTACACTTAGTCCCTAAATGAGAGCTTAAGTGTTGGAAAGTGGTCCGTGATCGGAACAGTGTGAAGACAGCCTCGGAATGGAAATCTGATGGTTCCGCTAGCTCCGTTAGGTGATTTTGGGGTTGGGAGCGTGTCCGGAATATGTTTTGGAGGTCCGTAGCTCATTTAGGCTAGAAATGCCGAAAGTTAGAATTTTGAAGTTTCCGGTCTGATAGAGAATTTTTGAACCGAGGGTCGGAACGGGATTCCGAAAGTTGCTGTAGCACCGTCATGTCATTTGGGACGTGCGTGCAAAATTTCAGGTCAATCGGACGTGGTTTGGTTAGGTTTTTGATCGAAAGCGAGTTTGATTGAGTTTTGAAGTTCTTAGGTTCAAATCATTGGTTAATTCGAGTTTCCGGCGTTGTTTTAGGTGGTTTAAGGATTGGTACAAGTTCGAATGATGTTATGGGATATGTCCGTAGGTTTGGTTGAGGTCCCGAGGGCCTCGGATGTGTTTCGGATGCTCAATGGAGCAATTGAAGTTTGGAAGTTGCTGCAGAAAAATTGCAGGTCTGATTCCTTCTTCGCGTTCGCGAAGAAGCCATCACATTCGCGTAGTGGGAGCATGTCCCTTCATCGCGTTCGTGGCCACGTTCGCGTAGTGTAATCCTGGAGAGGGGGGCCAGTTCCTCTTCGCGTTCGCATAGAGCCTCCGCGTCTGTGAAGATTCACTGTTCCCTCTATCACATTCGCGTGCCCTTAACCGCGTTCGCGTAGTTCTTGATCTCCAAGCCTTCGCATTCACACTCCTTCCTTCGTGATTGCGAAGGGCATTTCTGGACCAGCTGATATTTCCTTTTCGCGAACGCGAGAGACCCTCCACGTTCGCAATGCTTTAAACCCCTGAACAGTATTTAACATTTCAAAACGGGGGTTCTTCCATTTTTAACAAAACTCAAGCTAGAGAGCTCGGATTTGAGGGATTTTTCGAGGGTTTTTTAGAGGCAACGATTGGGTAACGATTCTCTACTCTTCTATGACTAAAACCCACTAATCTAATCTTAAATTCAACCTTTAATTTCGGATTTTTGAAATGAAATTGGGAAAAAGTTCTTAGACCTAACCATGGGGTTTTGAAGGGGAATTTAACCTCCGATTTGGGAGATTTTTGTATGGTTAGACTCGTGAGAGTATGAGGTTTCTGAAAACGTAAAAATTATTTGATTCCGAGATGTAAGACTGAGGGTCGTTTTGGTTATTTTACCTATTTTCGCGCCTTAGCTGTAATTTTAATAGTGAAATTAGTTACTTGCGGTGTTATTTACGTTATGTAATTGGATTGAATAGATTTGGGCTATTCGGAGTCGAATACTCGTGGCAAAGGCGTTATTCGTAGTTGATTTTGGTACCGATTCGAGGTAAGTGGCTTGTCTAACTTTGTGTGGGGGACCTCTCCCCTTAGGATATACTAGAAAGTTCTTTACGGATTCTCTTATGTTGCTTGTTCTTATTAATTAATAGACCAACTAAATTGGGATTGAATCCCATGAATGCTGGAAATATCAAAGGTGAATATGGACTCATTCACCTGCCATGTATACCACATAAGATGCATCTATTAGATGGTTACATGTACGATTATTATTAACCCGCAACATGGTGTTTGCGAGGTAACTTGCTCAATAATTTAATTTAGAGCATAATTTTCAAATTTTTTATTCAAGATAGTTCATCTTGATAAATTGGTTTACATCACAGTTGGTTTAGTAAAATGATTTATTAAGTGCCTCTACTTAATAGCTAAACAATTGCTTATGAGAACAAAGTTAACTATATCAGTTTGATATACGTTATATATCAGAGTATATTATTTTCTCCCCTCACAAGTGGTTCAGGGTCAGGAACGAAAAAATTTTATCTTATTATTATTGATGTGCGGTGTATATTTTTATTAACACCATAACACACAAAGGTGGATTCTCAAAGTTGAAGTAAAAAGTTAGTTTTTCTAACATGAGGGGGAGACATGATAAACAGTTGAGAAAAAGTTACGTGGAATAAATTATCATTTCTATATCTAGATAAGATAATATGAACTTGAAGTTTATAAAAGGATAATTCATTTGTAATATATTGCAAAGCATGCCAGACGCATTTGCTGACCCAAAGAAAGTAACTATATTCTCAATGCAAATGCTCCTATTAAGTCCTAGAAGGACAAAGTCTGTGGTACGCTTAAGGCGTATAGACTAATCGGTTTCAAATCAACTTCTTGATAAAGAAGATGAGCAAATAATCAAAATGATCATAATAAGGAGGCAAGTGATCGAGAAGATCACATGACATAACACTTAAAATCTCATGAGAGATTCAGGTACCTGAATATATCAATGAAGAGATCTTTATGTTATGTCTTTATGCAAAATAAGGAGATTGGAACCGATATAAAATGTTCGCCGACGACATCTATGATAGCGCTAAATATATATATATATGAGGATACAATTCAAGTAGAATTGGTTTCATATGAAAGACATGAAGTTTTGGACATGTAGTTCAAACACTTGAAAGTATAAAGTCAATGGTACGTGCAATCAGTTTTCGATATCTTATATGTCTAGCTTGACATGAAAACTTGATATGTATCTAAAGTCTACTAACATTATCTTTTATTTATGAATAATCTTGAGTGTTATTTATTTATCTTTTATTTTTTAATTAATTCAAAATGTAAATATCATAACATTAACTCTATCCCCCTCTTTTCATACATTCCTTTCTACGGTCATACCGGTGTTTGGAAAAGCGATCGCTTCGTCGCTTTAAGCGCGAAACGATGCGAAGCGACATGGTATTGCTTTTTATTGCTTGAGGCGATGCGATCGTGTGAAGCGCACGCTTCAGTAAAAAAAGCGACGAAGCGACGAGGCGATGAAGCGAGTGAAGCGATCGCTTCTTTTAAAAAATCGCAGCTGGGCTCTTTTTTTTTAAAAAAAAACATTGGGTCTGTTTGTAAATTATACAAAACAGACCCCTAACCTCGCTTCTATAATTGCTTGACAAAATAGAGACCTCTTCTCTCTTCTTCATCGACAAAACTAGGGTTTCCAGGTAAGTTTCTTCTCCTTTCTTCTTCTCATTTTTTTCTTTCTTCTTTCTTTCTTTCTTCTTTCTTTCTTATTCTTGTTCCCTACCAGATTCTGCTCTTTATTTCTTTCTTTTTCCTTCTTTCTTCCTTTTTCTTCTTCTCTTCTCTTTTTCACTTTTTCTCCTCCAGCGTCTGCACAGCTAGGGCAGGCGTTGGCTTTCTTTTTTTCCTCCCTTTTATTCTTCTTAATTTTAATATGTATTTTAGTTTATAAAATTACTTATTAAATATATGTGTTATATCTTTCAGTTTATTTAATTTTTTAATGTGTATTTCAGTTTAAAAAATTAATTATTTTATATTTCAATTTATTTGATTAATTAATTATTATATATATATATAATAATTAATTTACAAACTGAAATACAAATTAAAAAATCAAATAAACTAATATATATATATCAGTTTGTAAATTAATTTTATATATATATATATATATATATATATATATATATATATTATTATGCGCTTCGCTTTTGAAGCGAGGCGAGCCCCTGTCGCTTTTTTGCGCTTCGCGCTCTCAAAAACACTGGGTCATACTTATTTGATTAGTTTTCAAATTTTGTAGTTTATTAAGAATTTAAAAAAAGTAAATTTTTTTTAACTAAATTATAACGTTTAAAGTATAAAGAGATAGAAAGTTTTTATTGTAGCTAATTTAATTTTTTTTTAATTATTTTTCATTTTTTTATTTTAAAATAACTTTGGAACACCAACTATAAACTACTCTCCAGTTTGAATGGGTAGTTATTTTTTTTATATTTTTGTTTTTTAATATAGCTAATTATAATATATTTATAATTATTAATTCAAAAAGAGTAACTAATTTATTTAAAATTTAAAAAAGTTTTTTAGTTAAAAAGGTAGTTTATTTTGTCTTAACAATGACACTTGGCTTTTTGTGATTATACCACTTGTCTTAATAATATGCTTTTGCCTCTCCTTTTATTATATATAGAAGATAGTTTCGATTGAGTAGTTATTTTTTATTTATAATTTCCTATTTTTAATATATCTAATTATATGATATCTATATTTATAATTCAAATAAAGTAACCAATTAATTAAAAAATTTAAGAAGGTTTTTTTGTTAAAAAGGTAGTTTATTTTGTCTTAATAATGTCACTTTTAATTATTAATATTTTTTGTTTTTTTTATTGTAGCAAATTTATTTATTTTTTATTTTTTTAATTTTAAGATAATTTAAAACTCCAAAGTGAAACTACTCCCCAATTTGAATGAGTAGTTTTTTTTTATATTTTTATTTTTTTGAATATAGCTAATTATAATATAACTATATTTATTAATTCAAATAGAGTAACCAATTAATTCAAAATTTAAGAAGTTTTTTTAGTTAAAAAGTTAGTTTATTTTGTCTTAATATTGCCACTTGGCTTTTTGTGGTTATGCCACTTGTATTAATAATGTGCTTTTGCCTCTCCTTTTATTATATATAGATTACTTGTTGTTTTAAATGTCTTGTACGCGAGGTGACGAGCGTGTATTTGAGCAAATTGTTGAAAATCCGTTTTACTTAGAATATTTAAGCTGTGTTTTTCTTGCGTATTTGCCAATTCTGAATGCAATTTAACCTGTGTTAGCTTAAGAAGAGCATGTTTTAGCTGACTTACTTGCTATTTGCCTAAACGGTATTATCTGTCCTTCGTGAAGCATGCTAGACTAGAAATCCTATTAGTTGTTCTAACTTAGCATTATACAATATTTGAATTGTTGTGGTGTGTTTAGAATTTGGGACTACAGGACGACACCCCGAGAGCTCCCCCTGCACGTGTTATGTTCTATGACTGATAGTGCAGGATACCAAGAGATCCCCGGGCACAGAAATGATTATAAATGGAGGATACCAGGAGATCCTCAGGATACTAGGAGATCCATCGTGTATAAATGGAGGATATTAGTAGATCCTCGGGATACTAGGAGATCCCTCGCGTTATGATGAGGATACTGGGAGATCCTCGGGATACCAGGAGATCCCCAATGATAAATATCCGGTTGTGGTTTGTACCTCTACTCATTGATTGTGTTTGTTCTCTGTTACTGTTTTCACTTATTATCTTGCTAGATTATCGCTGTGATTATACTCATATTTTCTTCTCATTATCATATTGATTATTATGTTTTATCTCAGTAGGGCCTCAACCTTCCTCGTCAATACTCGATCGAGGTTAGGCTTGTCACTTACTGAGTATCACTGTGGTGTACTCACCCCTCTTCTGCACATGTTTTCCATGTGCAGACCCAGGTACTTCTTCCTAGGTACATCATCCTTGCCGCGGAGAGCATTAGTGGAGACTTGAGGTATATCTGCTACGTTTGCAGACCCGAAGTCTCTATTCCATTCCAGCTGTAGTAGATAGCCCCCTTTCCCTTCTTTTCATGTTGTTTAGATACTTTGGTGTAGAGCATGTTATGATACTCTTTTAGCCTATGTTGCCCGTGAGATTCCGGGTTTTGGGAATTATTTCAGAATTTTAGTGTTACAGTGTATGTGCCAGGCGGAAACTTTATACATTTCCCGATGTTATTTAACTTTAGTTATTATTTTTCGTAAAAGATGTTAATTCCGCAATGTGTTAGGCTTGCCTAGTCGTGAAGACTAGGTGCCGTCATGACAGGTTCACGATCGGTGAACTTGGGTCGTGACAGGGAAGCTGCATGAGAGTGATTGTATTTGAGGGACAAGTTATTATGGTTGTTATTGTTTCTGTCTGACCACATAGTCCACATGACAAAAGGGAAGAGGTTGTCCCAAGTTAATGAGGAAGAGGGGGAATTTGTGCATATGTTCCTAATCTTAAGCATCCAATCACTATGGTTTTTTGCCTGGGAAATTGTTTTCCTTAAAGTTGTTCGGAACGAATTAACCGAAGTACAATGTAAAAAGATGCGTTCAAGAGTTTCCTCCCCATTTTTGCATACTGGACAAATAGGGTCGATATTTAGGCCTATATAGTGTAAATAATGACGTGTAGGGAGCCAATTGTGGAGACATTTCCAATTAAGGGTCTTATTCCATCCATTAGATCTAGCATGGCTCGAGAGTTGGAGGTGGATATACGTTATCAGCAGGTAGTGAGCATAGCTAGGAGGATCGAGGGTTTGCACGCCAAAAAGCGAGAGGAGAGAGAGGCCAAGAGGTCTCGAGAGTCGGGTCACTACTCTGGTACCCGTACCCCAGCAACAGGGAGTCATGGTAGGGGCTATATGGGTCGCCCAATTCATTCAGATCTTCCTTCATCCAGCAGTACTCCAGCTCCTCCCAGATCTCAGGAGCCTTACTATGCACCTCCGGTTTCTAGCGCACCTCCGGTTTCTAGCGCGCCTCCTGCGTGGGGTGCTTTCAGAGTCAGTCCAGTAGGGGTGGACCCAGTCAGTCATAGGCACCGCACCCTCCCAGAGCTTGTTTTGAGTGCAGAGACACCCGTCATGTAGTGAGGGATTGCCCTAGGCTTGGGAGGAGTGCGCCTCCACAACATTCTCAGCCGCAGCGTGCTCAGCAGGATTCTCAGGCTATTGTTCCAGCCCCAGCTGCCACCCCACCTGCCCAGCCAGTTAGGGGCGGAGGTAGGGGAGGTAGAGATCGCCCTCGAGGGGAGGCTATGCCAGATATTATTCTATTCCTGCTCGTACTAAGGCTGTTGCCTCTGATTCTGTCATCACATGTATTATACTGGTCCTCACCGAGACGCATCGGTTCCATTCGATCCAGGCTCCACTTACTCTTATGTGTCTTCATATTTTGCTCCATATTTGGGCGTAGCCCGAGATTCTTTGAGTTCTCTTGTTTATGTTTCTACTCATATGGAAGATTCTCTTGTTGTGGACCGTGTTTATCGGTCGTGTTTGGTTACTATTCGTGGTTTTGAGACCAGAGCAGATCTTTTATTACTCAACATGGTTGATTTCAATATTATCTTGGGCATGGACTGGTTGTCACCCCATTATGCTATTCTTGATTGTCATGCTAAGACCGTGATGCTGGCTATGTCAGGTGTTCCTTGTATTGAGTGGAGTGGTACTTTAGATCACACTCCCAGTAGAGTTATCTCTTTTCTTAAAGCTCAGCGTATGGTTGAAAAGGGATGTGTCGCGTATTTGGCTTATGTGAGAGATGTCAGTGTTGATACCCCTTCTGTTGATTCTGTCCCCGTAGTACGGGACTATCCTGATGTGTTTCCAGCTGATCTTTCGGGCATGCCGCCCGATCGGGACATCGATTTTGGTATTGATTTATTGCCGGGCACTCAGCCCATTTCCATTCCTCCGTACCGTATGGCTTCTCCTGAGTTGAAGGAGTTGAAGGATCAGTTACAGGAATTGCTTGATAAGAGTTTTATTTGACCCAGTGTTTCACCGTGGGGTGCTCCTGTCTTGTTTGTGAAGAAAAAGGATGGTTCTATGCGCATGCGTATCGATTATCGTCAGTTGAACAAGGTTACAGTGAAGAACCGATATCCTTTGCCTCGTATTGATGATCTATTTGACCAGCTTCAGGGCGCACAGGTATTTTCTAAGATTGATTTGCGCTCAGGTTTTCACCAGTTGAAGATTCGGGAACCGGATATCCCAAAGACTGCTTTCAAGACTCGGTATGGCCATTACGAGTTCCTTGTTATGTCATTTGGGCTGACCAATGCCCCAGCAGCTTTTATGCATTTGATGCACAGTGTATTCAGGCCCTATCTCGACTCGTTCGTTATTGTTTTCATAGATGATATTCTTGTATACTCTTGGAGTCGGGAAGATCATGAGTAGCATCTGAGGACCATGCTTCAGACCCTGAGAGAGAAGAAATTATATGCAGAGTTCTCAAAATGTAAGTTTTGGTTGAGTTCTGTGGCATTCCTAGGCCACGCAGTATCGAGTGAGGGCATTCGGGTAGATTCGAAGAAGGTGGAGGCCATGCAGAGTTGGCCCAAGCCCTCCTCAGCTACAAAGATCTGCAGTTTCCTTGGCCTGGTGGGTTATTACTGTCACACCTCTTTTTTACGGCGCTTTAACATACTCCGGCGAAAGGGAATATATATATAAAAGCGTAAAAAGAG